>CAUYPK010110096.1:0-48526 GCA_963574355.1 Loris lydekkerianus | reverse complement strand
ATCCTATGTTCTGTTCACCTAAATTTTTGGTTGTTTTTTTTTTTAATTGCAGGGCCCCCTTTAACAAGGCATAAATTCTGTTTTTTTCTTTTTTTTTTTTTTTTTTTTTTTTTTTTTTTGCTTGTTTTTGTTTTGTTTTGTTTTAGGATGGGAAGGCCATTGTGACTATGTGGTGATTACAGTTGTCTTGCTACTTAGTTCCCCACTGGAATCATGGAGGAGAAACAGCAGATTATATTGGCTAATCAAGATGGTGGGACAGTGGGAGGAGCAGCACCTACTTTCTTTGTCATCTTAAAACAGCCAGGAAATGGCAAAACTGATCAAGGAATTTTGGTTACTAATCGTGATGCCTGTGCTTTGGCTAGTAGTGTGTCATCACCAGGAAAACCTAAAGGGAAGATTTGCCTTCCAGCTGATTGTACTGTTGGAGGAATCACTGTCACCCTCGATAACAATAGTATGTGGAATGAGTTCTATCATCGAAGCACAGAGATGATTCTTACCAAGCAAGGAAGACGCATGTTTCCTTATTGTCGTTACTGGATAACAGGTTTAGATTCAAATTTGAAGTATATCCTCGTAATGGATATATCTCCTGTGGATAACCATCGTTATAAGTGGAATGGTCGTTGGTGGGAACCCAGTGGGAAGGCTGAACCTCATGTTTTGGGGAGGGTTTTTATTCATCCAGAATCTCCTTCCACAGGTCATTATTGGATGCATCAACCAGTATCTTTCTATAAACTCAAACTTACCAACAATACACTGGACCAGGAAGGGCATATCATCTTGCACTCAATGCATCGCTACTTGCCAAGGCTTCATTTGGTGCCTGCAGAAAAGGCTACAGAAGTGATACAATTAAATGGCCCTGGTGTCCACACTTTCACCTTCCCACAGACTGAATTCTTTGCTGTAACAGCATATCAGAACATTCAAATTACCCAGCTGAAAATAGATTACAATCCATTTGCCAAAGGCTTTCGAGATGATGGGCTAAATAGTAAGCCCCAGAGAGATGGAAAACAAAAGAACAGCTCTGACCAAGAAGGGAATAGTGTTCCCAGTTCTCCTGGTCATCGGGTCCGCCTTGCAGAAGGAGAGGGGTCAGAGATACAGCCAGGTGATTTGGATCCTATCTCAAGGGGTCATGAAACGTCAGGCAAGGGTTTGGAGAAGACTTTGCTTAACATAAACCAGGACTTTCTTGGTTTTGTGGATAATGATTCAGCACTTGAAGTTCCTCAATTGAAGCAAGAGGTTTCTGAAAGGTAGGTAATAGTTCTTACTTAGAAATAAAAGGAATAAAAAACAAGGTGGGCCTGCTTTTGAATTTAACGCTGGTTTTATGGAGTGTTGTAGATATTGATAAACACAAACTGCTATAAAATATGTCGTAACTACTTTTTATATTCTGCGAAATGACAGATCATTTTTCTATAATGAATGTCAGTTGGGTTCAGGATCCTTAATTGTAGACAAATAGGATAATTTATTAGAATGGGGATCTTCTATTCAGTTATATTTAGAATGTTCCTGGTATCCGTGGGAGATTGGTTCCAGGAACATCTGAGGATATTAAAATCGGAGACTTCTCAAGTCCCTGATATAAAGTGAAGTGATATTTGCATATAAGTTATGCATGTTCTCTTGTGTCCTTTAAATCATGTCTACCTGTTTACACATTACTTCATTTGCATGGGATAAGTATAGTACTTGGTGAACAGCAAATTCAAGCTTTGCTTTTTTAGAAGTTTTCCCCATATTTTGGATCTGTAGTTGATAGACTGTACAGATGAGGACCCCATGGGTATGTATAGTCAACTCATTATTACAGTCAGCCCTCTGTACTAAGAGGGATTGGTTCCAGGACCTGCTGAGAATACTCAGGTCCTTTAGTTGGTCCTCAGCACCTTCAGATGTAGATATGGAGGGCCAACTGTAATTGAAGAAGGGAAGAGAAATAACTTCAAATCATAACTGAGACAATTTTATCTTAATGAGGCATAAAATGGATCCACAGTAGATTTACTTATATCTGATAATTTATGAATTTACTGGCCTATGAACATTTTTTGTTGTTGTTGAGCCAGAGTCTCTTTCTATTGGCCCAGACTAGGGTGTTTGACATCAGCCTAACTCATAGCAACCTTAAACTCCTGGGTTCAAGCGATCCTCTTGTGTCCTGAGTAGCTGGGACTACAAGGTTCCTGCCACAATGCCTGACTTATTTTTTCTATTTTTAGTGAAGAGGGGGATCTTGTTCTTGCTCAGGTTGGTCTGGAACTCCTGAGCTCAAGTGATTCCTTCCGCTTTGGCCTCCCGAAGTGCTAGAAGCTCAGGCATGAGCCATTGGGCATGGCTATGAACATTCTCATTCATAAATTGTCAAACTAAAAAGCAGCCTGAAGATCATTACTTGTTGAAATAGCATGATTACATTGTTTGTTTCTTTTTTTTTTCCTTTATGTTTTTTGAGTTAGTCTCACTCTGTTGCCCAGGTTTGAATGCCATAGTGTCAGCCTAGCTTACAGCATCCTGAAACTCCTGGGTTCAAGTGTTCCTCCTGCCTCAGTCTCCTTAGTAGCTGGAACACAGGTGCCTGCCACAACATCCAGCTAATCAATCTATTTTTCTTTCTCTCCTCCCCTCCCCTTCTTTTTTTATAGTAGAGGCTGGGTCTTCCTCAGTTTCAGGCTGGCCTTGAATTCCTGAGCTCAAGTGATCCTTCTACCTTAGCCTCCCAAAGTGTAAGCATTACAGGCTTGAGTCACTGCACCTGGCCCACTGTTTCTTTTTTAGAAAAATATATCCTGCATACTCCACAGAGTGTCAAACTGGCTGTTCTAGAAAACCAGAAAAAAAAAAAATTGATCCTGCATAACTGAACCTTTGTACCCTCTTACCAACAACTTCCCGTTTCCCCCCCCCATTCTCTTCTATACTTCTGTGAATGCTTTGCAGTATTTGTCTTTCTTTGTCTTGCTTATTTCACTGAGCATGATATCCTTTAGGATCATCTATGTTGTCACAACTGGCAGAATTTCCTTTGTTTTTGGAGACAGTCTCTTTTTGTAGCTATCAGTAGGTGGCGTTACAGCTCACAGCAATCTCAAACTCTTGGGCTTAAGCAATTCTCTTGCCTCAGCCTCCCAAGTAGCTGGGACTATAGGAACCTGCCACAAAGCCTGGCTAAGTTTTTAGAGACGAGGTCTCTCTCTGGCTCCACGCTGGTTTCCAACTCAGGAGCTCAGGCAATCCACCCGCCTCAGCTCCCAGAGTGCTAGGATTACAGGTATGAGCTACTGTGCCTGACTCCCACACAGTTTTAAAAAACTTAAAACAGTTAATTACCAATTATAATATCTTTACTCTTGTTAAGGAAAAGGTGTTTAATCTGTCCTTGGATAATGGAAAATTTTATCATTAAAATTCCTTTGGAGACAAGGGGTGAAGGAGTTTGTTAGCTGAAAGGGGTCAGGTATATTTTTTGTAATAGCGGTTATTTAGATTACATGCTTTTGTGCTTTTGATTTTAATGTGTGGAGAGAATAGCTGAGACAGGAAAATCGCTTGAGCTTAGGAGTTTGAGGTTGCAGTGAGTTATGATGACAACATTGCTTTTCATGCCCGGGTAACAGGATGAGACCCTGCCTCAATAAAAAAACCCCTGAAATTCAATAGCCTTTTAAAAATAAAAGATGATGGATGGTTCAGATTTACTAAGGCTAAAGTGTTTCTCTCACTGAAGGGAAAAAAACAATTTGAAGCACGCTCCAAGGAATAGCATTGTCTTCATGTGTGAACAGTTACATTTAGTTGTATGTAAACTTTGTCTCCAAATGCTCGATTTGGTAGGAGAAATTATTTTAAGACAGGAGTTGGGCTCAGCGCCTATAGCTCAAGCGGCTAGGGTGTCAGCCACATACACCAGAACTGGTGGGTTTGAATTCAGCCTGGACCTGCCAAACAACAATAACAGCTACAACCAAAAAAAAAAAAAAAAAAAAAAAAATAGCCCGGTGGTGTGGTGGGTACCTGTGGTCCCAGCTACTTGGGAGGCTGAGGGGAGAGAATTGTTTAAGCCCAAGTCTTAGTTAGAGGTTGATGTGAGCTGTGATGCCATGGCACTTTACCCAGGGTGACAGCTTGAGACTCTGTCTCAAAAAAAAAAAAAAAAAAAAAAAAGACCAGGAGTTGGCCAAAACTGGCTTATAGCCTATTTTTTGTATGTATATAAGAATATAGGACAGAGAACATATGACACTTGCAAAGTCTGAGATACTGTCTGTCCCCTTACAGAAAAAAATTTAACAACCTCCAATTTAAGGACTTGAAAAACTTACACACATAGGGTGCCAAAAAATGTATATACATTTTAAGAAAGGAAAAAACTAGTAAAATTGTAATATTCAACATATATTTAATAACAAAAGATGAATACAAGTTACATTGAGTACCTTTTATCATTGTAGAAGTTAAACGTGACTTGAGTGTCACAAATTTAATAGTTTTTTCCTTTCCCTTTTTTTTTTTTTTTTCTTTTCCTTTTGAGACAGTCTCATTATGTTGCCCTCCAAAGAGTGCTCTGGCATCAGCTCACAGCAGCTTCAAATTCTTGGACTTAAGTGATTCTCTTGCTTCATCCTCCCAAGTACCTGGGACTATAGCCGCCTACCACAATGCCTGGCTATTTTTTGTTGCAGTTGTCATTGTTATTTAACAGGCCCGGTCTGGGTTTGAACCACCTGCCTCAGTGTATGTGGCCAGTGCCCTAACCACTGAACTACAGGCGCCGAGCCTAGTTTTTTCCTTTCTTAAAAATGTATATACTTTTTGTGGCATCCTCTGTATATAATTTTCTTTGTTTTCCATTTTCTGATTAATTGGTAAAATATTACTGCTCTTTATTAATTTGTTTTCACTAACATTATCAGTGGATTCTTCATTGGTGATTGCACTAATTTTTTTTTTTTTTTGAGACAGAGCCTCAAGCTTTCGCCCTGGGTAGAGTGCTATGGCATTCACAGCTTACCGCAACCTCCAACACCTGGGCTCAAGCGATTCTCTTGCCTCCACCTCCCAAGTAGTTGGGATCACAGGTGCCTGCCACAATGCCCGGCTATTTTTTGGTTGCAGCTGTCATTGTTGTTAGGCAGGCACAGGGTGAATTCAAACGTGCCAGCTCAGGTGTATGTGGCTGGCGCCTTAGCCGCTTGAGCCACAGGTGCTGAGCCGATTGCACTGATCTTTATTCAGATTTTGTTTGCTCCATCTGCTATTTTTTGCCGTTTTTTTTTGGGGTGGGGGTGAGGGAGAGACAGAGTTTTATTTTGTCGCCCTCGGTAGAGTGCTATGGCATCATAGCTCACAGCAACCTCCAACTCTTGGTCTCAAGCGATTCTCTTGCCTCAGCCTCCCTGGTAGCTGGGATTACAGGTGCCCACCACAATGCCTGGCTGTTTTTTGGTTGTAATTGTCATTGTTGTTTGGCAGGTCCTGGCTGGGTTCGAACCCAGGTCCAGTGTATGTGACTGGCACTGTAGCCGCTGAGCTATAGGTGCCAAGCCATTTTCTCCTACTTTAAACTCTTATTTTTTCTTCCTTGGCTTCTGTCATACCATTCCATATAGTTCTACTAGTTCTTGATTTCTCCTTTCAGTCATGTTTACTGACTCCTTTTAATATATTCACCCATTAAATTATGGTAATTTCTAGTCTTGCCTATGACTTTGGCCTTTCCCCCCATGTAACATTGATTATTTTTAAAACTAACAATGTCTTTAGATTATATTTGTCTGTTATCTTAGTTTTAGACCTCTAGATCAAAATAACTACTAGAATTTTACCTATATTCATTGTTACAGCTAATGACAACTGGCTTTTTTTTTGAGACAGAGTCTTAAGTGTGTTGCCCTTGGTAGAGTGCTGTGGTGTCACAGCTCACAGCAACCTCAAACTCTAGGGCTTAAGAGTTTCTCTTGCCTCAGCCTCCTGAGTAGCTGGAACTATAGGTGCCCACCACAATGATTGGCTATTTTTTGGTTGTACTTGTCATCGTTGTTTGGCAGGCCTGGGCTGAATTCTAACTTGCCAGCTCTGGTGTATGTGGCTGGCGCCCTTGCTGCTGAGCCCCAGGTACCGAGCCGACAACTGACTTCTTTTTAACCATAAAATCTGCCTTTCTTTTGTATTAGCTATTATAGTTATTCACATTGGAAACCTCTACATTATTCTTGCCTTTCTCCACAAACTATGCTACTGTTAAGTATTCTCCTTTTACAGACATTTGGATTGTTTCTAGTTTTTGAATAAAGAAGCTACTGTGAACATCTTGTACTTTTGTTGTATAGACTTCTTTCTCTTTTTTACAGATCTAGGAGTAGAATTACTGAATCGTATAGTAGGCATTCTTTTAGTTTTAGATGATACTGCCAGAATTTTTCAAAATGATTGCACCTGTTTATACTAATACCAACAATGTATCTTTAGCTGTTCTGGTCTCTCTGTCTTTTGAGGCATCTAATTGCATTAATTAATGATTGCTTATTTCCTTTTGCAGTGCCGGCCGCATATACCGAGGGTGACAGGTTCAAACCCGGCCCTGACCAAACTGCAACAACAAGAAAAAATAGCTGGGCATAATGGCAGGCGCCTGTAGTTCTAGCTACTCAGGAGGCTGAGGCAAGAGAAATGCCTAAGCCCAGGAGTTGGAGGTTGCTGTGAGCTGTGTGACACCGTGGCACTCTACCAAGGGTGATAAACTGAGACTGTGTCTCTGAAAAAAAAAAAAACCCACTGCACAGGGCGTCAACTGTATCGCCTCCCCTCTCTTCCCTTACCCTCCCCTTCATGGGTGGGTCTCGCGTTGTTGCCCAGGAAGCCTCAAGTATCCTTCTGTTTAAGCCTCCTGAGTTCCTGAGTAGGTAGGGTTACAGATGTAAGGTACTTTGCCCATTTCATACTGTTTTCATTAGTGGAAGATTTGAAATTGAGCAGTCCATCAACTTTCTTATTTTTCAAAATTGCTTTTGCTATTGCAGGTTTCCTTGAGATTATATGAATTTTAATATCAGTTTTTCTGCTTCTACCGCAATACCATTGGGATTTTTATAAGGATTATGTTGAATCCGTATATTGCTTTGGCTAGTTTAGCAATCCATGAACGTGGGATAGCCTTGTATTTTTTAGGGTTCATCTTTTAATTCCTTCAGTAATGTTTTTGTAGTTTTCAGTGTAAAAGAGTTTGATTTCCTTAGTTAAATCTATTCTTAAGTATTCTTTTTGCTGCTATTATATATTGAATGGTTTTTTACCCATTGCTATTTTATAAAACATATTACTCAATGTATAGAAATGCAGCTGAATTTAACCTGTGCTAAATTTGTTTATTAACTGAGTATTTTTTGGTTGTGTGTGAGGTTTTTGTTGTTTTTTTTTTTTTTTTTTTTGAGAAAGTGTCTCAACTATGTTGCCCTCTGAAGAGTGCTGTGGCGTTACAGCTCACAGCAACCTCAAACTCTTGGGCTCAAGTGACTCTCTTGCCTCAACCTCCCAAGTAGCTGGACAATAGGTGCCCGCCACAATGCCCAGCTTTTTTTTTTTTTTTTTTTTTTTGTTGTTGTCATTGTTGTTTGGCAGGCCCGAGGCTTGAACCCACCAACCCCCGTATGTGTGGCTGGCGCTATAACCTCTGAGCTACGGGTGCTGAGCCCTGAGAGTGGTTTGTTCTTTTTTTTTTAGAAACACAGTCTCAGTTTATCGCCCGTGGTAGAGGTCGTGGTGTCACACAGCTCAGCAACCTCCAACTCCTGGGCTTAGGTGATTCTCTTGCCTGAGCCTCCTGAGTAGCTGGGACTACAGGCGCCCGCCACAATGCCCGGCTATTTTTTGTTGTTGTTGCAGTTTGGCTGGGGCTGGGTTCAAATCCACCACCCTCCGTATATGGGGCCGTCACCCTACCCACTGAGCCACGGGCTTTGCCCCCCTGACAGTGGTTATTTAAAAAAAATTGTTTCATATTTTTCAAAGGATTGGTATAGTTGAGCATCTTTTTTTTTTTTTTTTTTTTTGAGACAGAGCCTCAAGCTATTGCCCTGGGTACAGTGCTGTGGCATCACAGCTCAAAGCAACCTCCAACTCTTGGGCTCAAGCAATTCTCCTGCCTCCTCCTCCCAAGTAGCTGGGACTACAGGTGCCTGCCACAACGCCTGGCTATTTTTTGGTTGCAGCCTTCATTGTTGTTTAGCGGGCCCGTGCTGGATTTGAACTTGCCAGCTAAGGTGTATGGGGCTGGCGCTTTAGCCGCTTGAGCCATAGGCGCCAAGCCAGTTGAGCACCTTTTTATATACTTGTCACTGGAGTCACTCAGTGTGATTATATATGTTTGTTCTTGGATACTCAGTTTTCCCCCTTAATCAGTTAGTTCACTTTTGAGGACAAAACCTATAAAGTATAGCTTTATAATGGTAACTGCCTGACTGTGGTCCAGCCGTACTCCACCTCTGTGTGGTGGGGCCTTTTTCTTTTTTCTTTCCTTTTTTTTTTTTTTTTTATTAAATCATAACTTTGTACAATGATGCATTTATGGGGTTCAGGGTGAAATGTGAAATGCTTACATTGAGCTAAGTCACACATCCATCACAATTATACTCATTTCTTAATAGTTGTGAAATGTACCATTGCATCATGCACATTTTCTGAGGTCACCCCAAATACCCTCCCGCCATATCCCTCTTCCCTTCCCCTCTCTCTTTACTTCCCTTCCCTTCTACTTTCTGGACTATAGTTATGTTTTGCCATTCATATGAGTGTGTAGGTGATTATATATTGATTTCATAGTAGTAGTACATTGGATACTTTTTATTCCATTCTTGAGATACTTTACTAAGAAGAATATGTTCCAGCTCCATCCAGGTAAACATAAAAGATGTGAAGCCTCCATCTTTTTTATGGCTGCATGGTATACGTATACCACAATTTGTTAATCCATTCATGGGTTTGTGGGCACTTGGGCTGTTTGTGTGTCTTGGCTACCATGAATTGGCCTGCAGTAAACATTCTGGTGCACATGTCTTTGTCATAAAATAATTTTTGATTATCTGAGTATATACCTAGTAGAGGAATCGCAGGATTGAATGGTAGGTCTACTTTTAGTTCCTTGAGTGTTCTCCAAACTTCTTTCCAGTAAGATCATATTAGCTTGCATTCCCACCAGCAGTGTAGAACTGTTCCCTTCTCTTGGGATCCACGCCAACATCTGTAGTTTTGGGATTTTGTGATGTGGGCTAATCTTGTTGGAGTTGGATGATATCTCAAAGTGGTTTTGATTTGCATTTCTCTGATGATTAAGGATGATGAGCATTTTTTCATGTGTTTGTAGAGCAATGTGCCTGTCTTCGTCAGAGAAGTTTCTGTTTAGGTCTCTTGCCCACATAGAAATGGGGTTATTTATTCTTTTCTTATTGATTAGTTTGAATTCTCTGTAGATTCTAGTTATTAGATCTTTGTCGGAAGCATAACCTGCAAAAATCTTCTCACATTCTGAAGGTTGTCTGTTTGCTTTACTTACTGTGCTCTTGGCTGTGCAAAAGCTTTTTAGTTTTATCAGATCCCAGTAATGGATTTTTGGTGTTGCTTCTATTGGCCGGGGTGAGGGGGCCTCATAAAATATTCTCCCAGGCCAGTTTCTTCAAGTGTTTTCCCTGCACTCTCTTGCAGTATTTTTATAGTTTCCTGTCTTAAGTTTAGGTCTTTTATCCAGTGAGAATCAATTTTTGTTAATGATGAAAGGTGGGGGTCCAGTTTTAGTCTTCTACAGGTTGCCAGCCAGGTCACCCAGCACCATTTGTTAAATAGGGAGTCTTTCTCCCACTGAATATTTTTGATAGGCTTGTCGAAGTTCAATTGAGGATAAGTAGCTGGGTTCATCTCTTGGTTCTCTATTTTGTTGCATAAATCTACTGCTGTTTTTGTGCCAGTACCATGCTGTTTTGATCACTGTAGATTTATACTATAGAGTGAAGTCTGACAATGTTATACCTCCTGATTTGTTTTTATTTCTGAGAAATGTATTTGCTATTCAAGGTTTTTTTTCTGATTCATATACAATGAAGTACTATTTTTTCAAGTTCTTAAAAGTTTGACAGTGGTATTTTAATAGGGATTGTATTAAATCTGTAGATTGCTTTGGGTAGTGTGGACATTTTAACAGTGTTGATTCTTCCCACTAGTGCCTTTTTCTAAAGTTTGTCATGGTTCTTACCTACTTTGATGCATTTATTACTTTGTTGATAATAGTGTTTTTTTTTTTTATAATAGTTTTTTAAAATATTTTATTAGGGTGGCGCCTGTGGCTCAGTGAATAGAGCTCCATATACCGAGGGTGGTGGCTAAGCCCAAGAGCTGGAGGCTGCTATGAGCTGTGTTGCCACGGCACTCTACCATGGGTGGTAAAGTGAGAGTCTGTCTCTAAAAAAAAAAAAATAATAAATAAATAAAAATATTAAAAGTTTTTTATTAAACTAAATTAAATTTTGTAAATGGAGTCTTTGGTCTGTCGTCTAGAGTGACTTGGGGTAATGATAGCTCACTGTAATCTTCAACTCCTTGGCTCAAGTGATCCTCTTGCCTCAGCATCCCAAGTAGTTAGAATTACAGCTACCACACCCAGCTAAGTTTTACATTTTTTGAAGACAGACTGGTCTTAAACTCCTGGCATCAGGTTATTTTCTTGCTTCTGTTTCCCAAAGTGCTGGGATTATGGATGTAAACTAGTATGCCTGGCCTGTTAATTTATTCCTCGGATTGTTACAGCATTCTTCCAGTTTTGCCCTTACTTGTCAGAATTGTAATTATTAAACAGAAATTCAATACTGTTACTAATCTGTTTAACTTTCAGAGTGCATAGTTGCCTTAACATTTTTTGTTGTTGTTGAGACAGAGCCTCAAACTGTTGCCCTGGGTAGGGCAACCTCCAACTCCTGGGCTTAAGTGATTCTCTTGCCTCAGCCTCCCAAGTAGCTGAGATTACAGGTGCTTGCCACAACACCTGGGTTTTTTTTTTTTTGGTTGCAGCCATCATTTTTATTTTGCAGGCCCAGGCTGGATTCGAACCCGCCAGCTCAGGTGTATGTGGCTGGCACCTTGTCCGCTTGAGCCACAGGTGCCGAGCCAACATTAAAAAGAATTTAAATCAAAAGTGTGCTGTTCCATTTTAAACCCACTTTATATACTTAAGTTCAGTTCTAACAACCCTGAGTTAGTATTAAATGCTAGAGGTTTAAGGACTAAATCCCCAATAAGAGAGCCCTTCATTCAGACGACCATCTACAACTATGGGAAGCCCTAGGGCTCCTGTACTTTTGACTAGCTGCAAGTCTGAAAATTACCACATGTCCCTCAGGTTAATTAATTTGCTAGAGTAGATCACAGAACTCAGGAAAGCATTATATTTAGGATTACAGTTTTATTGTAAAGAATATAGGCAAGGATAACCCGGTTGAAGAAACATATAGGGCTATGTTTCAGTGGTCTCACATATAGAGCTTCCATGCCCCTAACCATAGGGTACAGTGCTTCTGGCATATTGATGTTTTTATCAGCCTGGAGGCTCTATTAAGTTTTGGGTTTTGGAGTTTTTGTTGGGGGTTTCATTATATAGGGCTGCTTGATTTGATCATTGGCTATGTGATCAAACTCAATCCGCAGTCCCCTTCCTCTCCTTAGGTAGTTTGGAGTCCCAATCCTTTATTATTCATAGTGTTAGTCTTTGGTGATCAGCCCTATCTTGAAGCTCTTTAGGGGTGCTGTGAGTTACCTCTGTAGCATAAGTCCAGGTGACATCCAGTGGGCTCATGAATAACCAAGACATTTCTATCACTGTGGAAAGTTACACAGATTTTAGAAGCTCTATACCAGGAACCCTAGATGAAGACCAGAAGCATTCTTTTTTTTTCTTGGAGACAATCTTACTATGTCACCCTTGGTAGAGTGTCGTGGCTTCACGGCTCACAGCAACCTCCAACTCTTGGGCTTAAGCCATTCACTTGGCCTCAGCCTCCCAAGTACCTGGGATACAGGTGTCCGCCACAACGTTCGGCTGTTTTTTTATTGCAGTTGTCATTGTTTAGCAGGCCGGGGCTGGGCTCTAACCTGCCAGCCTTGGTGCATGTGGCCAGCGCTGTAACCACTGTGCTATGGGCTCCAAGCCTTTTGTTGTTGTTGTAGTTGTCATTGATGTTTTAGCAGGCCGGGGCTGAGTTTGAACCTGCCAGCCCCAGTCTATGAAGCTGGTGACCTAACCACTGAGCCATAGGCACCAAGACCAGAGACATTCTTATTATACAATTTTAAAAGTTTAAAACCACTTACGATGGTAATCATTTGTGCTTTACCCTTCCTTCTTCAGTCCCTAATTTTCTTCCTAGGTGAAATGTTTCCACTTTTACCCATGCCTTTTGTGTTATATTTAATCTATTGAAAGTAAAACAAAGTTTTTTTCCTCATCTGGATACTTCGGGAGGTGTTTTGTTTTGTTTTGAGATAGTCTCACTCTGTTGCCCAGACTGGCGTGCCATGGCTGCAGCCTACCTCATAGTAACCTCAAACTCCTGGGTTCAGTGATCATTCTGTCTCAGCCCCCTGTAGCTGGAACTAGAGGTGTCCATTACAACATCTGGCTAATTGGTTTTTTCTTTCTTTCTTTCTTTTTTTTTTTTAAAGTAAGAGTGGGTCTTCCCCTTGCTCAGGCTGGTTTGGAACTTCTGACCTTAAAGGTTCCTCCTGTCTTGACTTCCCAGAGTGCTACAATTACAGGTGTGAGCCATCAGGCCTGGCCTCCTTTGGGAGTTCATAGTGTTCTTTTGCCAGTATGGTTTTTGGCCAGGGCTGGGTTTTAACCTGCTACTTTTGGCATATGGGACCAGTGACCTACCCTTTGAGCCACAGGCGCCGCCCTCCTTTGCCAATATGAACTGATTATTCTCTTAGCCTCTACCAGCTGCCATCTTGGGATTTCTCTTTGCTTGTCATCGTGCTAACTTTACATTTACTCTTCTCATGAAGGTTTTCCTGTTTCCAGCACCATGAACTATCTTTTCTTGGTTTGTGGTGGGTTGTTTGTTTCTGTTTTGTGTGTGTGTTGTATATGTGAAGTTTGTCATTCAGTAATTTCCTCAGTAAGGCTCTATGGAACATTGAAACTACTTATGAAAAATAATACTCTGCTCCTAATTTTCTTCTTATGTACATATGTTGTGAACTGGCTTTATTTTGTTCCTCCTTCTTTATAAAATTACTTGGTTGAGTATAGAGTTTTATGCTGAAAATTTGTTGTTGTCTTCCAGTTTCGAATTAAGTTTGATGCCATTGTTTTCCTGGTCATTTGTATATAACCTTCCCCACCCCTTGAAGGATCATAGCATATTTTATCCATCCCTCATTCCATGAAATTTCATGGTTGACAAAGGTTGGTATGTTTGTTCTCTCTCTCGCTTTTTTTTTTTTTTTGCAGTTTTTGGCCAGGGCTGGGTTTGAATCTGCCACCTCTGGCATATGGGGCTGGAGCCCTCCTCCTTTGAGCCACAGGTGCCGCCTGGTATGTTTGTTTTCATCATTGTGCTGTGGTTGTTTTTGGAGACAAGAATTTTACTTTGTCGCCCTTGGTAGAGTGATGTGATGTCATAGCTCACAGCAACCTCAAACTCCTGGGCTCAAGCAATTTCCTTGCTCCAGCCTCCCAAGTAGCTGGGACTATGGCACCTGCCACAACTCCCAGCTATTTTTTTAGAGATGGGCTCTTGCTCTTGCTCAGTCTGGTCTCGAACTCATGAGCTCAGGCAATCCACCGGCCTCAGCTTCCGAGAGTGCTAGGATTACAGGTGTGAGCTGCTGCGCCTTGCCTTTGCTATGTTTTTTTGAATTCAAGAAATTGATGTATTTTTTGGCTCTAGGGAAATTTTTAGTATGATTATTCAGATAATTTTTTAATTTCCATTTTTCTGTTCTTTTTGAAATGCCTTATTGATGGATATCGCATCTCCTGAATCTCGATTTTTATATAATTTCTTTTATTTACTGCCATCTTTTTTCTTTTTCTGTTTCTTTTCTTTCTTTTTTTTTTTTTTTTTTTTTTTTTGAGATAGAGCCTCAAGCTGTTGTCCTGGGTAGAGTGCTGTGGCATCACAGCTCACAGCAACCTCCAATTCCTGGGCTCAAGAATTCTCCTGTTTCTGCCTCCCAAAGAGCTGGGACTATAGGCACCTGCCACAACGCCCGGCTATTTTTTTGGTTGCAGCTGTCATTGTTTGTTGGCCCCGGGCTGGATTTGAACCCACCAGCTCAGGTGTATGTGGCTGGCGCCTTAACCATTTGAGCCACAGGCCAACTGCCATCTTTTTTTCTTCTTTCTTTTTCAGAGACAGAGTTTTGTTCCGTTGCTCTGCTAGAGTACAGAGGCATCATCGTAGTTCACTGCAACCTCAAAATCCTTGGTTCAAGCTATCCTCTTATCTCAGTCTCCCATAATTGGGAGGAAATACACGCTTTGCTGCCACACTGGGCTAATTTTTATGTTTTTTTAAAGAGATGGGGGTGTTGGCTTTTGCTTAAGGTGGTCTGGAGCTCCTGAGTACAAGTGATGGCTCCCATCTCAGCCTCTCAGAGTGCTAGGATTACAGGCATGAGCCACCTTTCCCAGCCCTATTCATCTTTTTGTTTTACTTTATGGAAGATTTCCTTGATTTGTCTTCTGAAGTAACTTTTGAAGTTTTGATTTTAGCTATCAGATTTTCATTCCCAAGAGTTCTTATTTTCTTTTGTACTATACATCCCATTTTTCCAGTGGATTTTTTTATGTTAGTTTAAGCACTGATTTTATGGAAGTCATTATGATTGGGTTCTTATAATGTGACCCTATGGTACCTGTATATAACTTTATCATAGCATATATTAAATTACACTGTATTGTCTATTTGTCTTTTTCCTGTGCTGTTCTGGAAATCCCTTGAGTATAGGGATGATGCTTTATTTTGGTAATCACAGTGCCCAAATAAAATATCTGTTAATACTCTGCATTCAATGAATGTTGACCAAGTTTATCAATTGCATTTAAACCCTTGTTTTAATATGTTTTAGAGTGGTTGGTACTGTCACATGTTAGTATACAGGGTTATTTGTTGCATTGATTACATACTGCCAGCAAATGTAATCGTTTGCTTTAAATTATCTGATGTGTATGATTTATTGGTGAATTCATTGGTGTCGTCTATACTTTTGCTTAGGTATTCTTTTTTTTTTTTTTTTTTTTTTCTTTCTTTCTTTCTTTCTTTCTTTTTTTTTTTTTTCTGAAGACAGAGTCTCACTTTGTTGCCCCAGATAGAATGCTGTGGTGTCTCAGCTCACAGCAACCTCAAATTCTTGGGCTTAAGTGATTCTCTTGCCTCAGCCTCCCTGGTAGCTGGGACTACAGGCACCTGCCACAGTGCCTGGCTATTTTTTTTTTAGAGATGGGGTCTTGCTCTGGCTCAGACTGGTCCTGAGCATGTGAGCTCAGGCAGTCCACCTGCCTCAGCCTCCCAGAGTGCTAGGATTACAAGCCTGAGCCACTGTGCCCGGCCTCCTGAGGTATTCTTTCACCTAATTTGTTTGGATAGAAGGTATTTATTAGAAGAAGACTGAAACTAAAGATTTTTTTGTAACATTCTTCCACTAAGACAAAATTTGGTGCATTTTGTATAAAGTTTTTGTTGGAAGATAGAAAAAATCCTTTTGGAGAGTGTTTCTAACAAGTTTAATTTTGCATTAAGATGTGAAAGCAATTATGCAGTAGCAGTCAAGATGTAGCTTCGTGATGAAGGTTCTTGGCTACTGCAGACAAAAAGCAGGTCATGTGTTAAATGAAAACAAGATAAAGGTTTTTTTTTTTTACAATTTTGAAAGTTATGTTATAAGATAAGAAGATAATGAGAGCACTATTACAGGGAATTACTTGATGACATAGAATGTTTATATGTGATATACATAAGAACTGAGATAATTAGAAAGGGGAAAGAGAGGGCCCAATGATGGAAATTGATTGGTGGTTTTTATTTAGTTTTTTTTGTTGTTGTTTTGTTTTTTTGAGACAGAGTCGCTCTGGGTTGAGTCCTTTTAGCGTCTGGAGTAGCTGAGGCTATTTTTAGAGATGGGGTTAACCTCTGGCTTGGGCTGCTCTTGAACTCCTGAGCTCAAGCCATCTACATGCCTTGGTTTCCAAGAGTGCTAGGATTACAGGCGTGAGCCACTTTGTTTAGTTTTTGTTTTCTCAACCTTTAAAACCAGATAAAGGGGGCCTAGTGGCACAGTGGCTACTGCCTATAATTGTAGCACTTAGGGAGACAGGGAAGGATTGGATGGCTTCAGGCCAGGAATTTGAGACTAGTCTGAGCATGAACAGAACCTTATCTCTACAAAAAAAACAGAAAAATTAGTCCAGTGTGGTGCTGCATGCCTATAGTTCAGGTTCTTGAGAGGCTTAGGTGGGAGGATCACTTGAGCCCAGGAGTTTGAGGCTGCAGTGAGCTATGACGATGTCACTGCACTCCAGCCCAGGAGATAAAGGGAAATTAGATTGGAGTAATAGCTATATAAATATAAATGTATTAAAAATCATTGAGTTGACACTTAAAGGGGGTGGCTTTTATATTATGTAACTTAGTGTTGTTTTTTTTATTTTTATTCTTTGAGACAGAGTCTTACTCTGTCACTGTGGTGTCTTGGCTTATAGCAACCTCAAACTCCTGGGTTCAAGTAACCCTTTGCCTCAGCCTCCCAAGTAGCTGGGACTATGGGCATGCACTACTACACCAGGCTGATTTTTTTTTTTTTTTTTTTTTTTTCTGTTTTCAATAGAGATATGGGTGTCAGGAGGCTCCGTCTCCCAGAGTGTTAGGATTATGAGCCACCACCCCCAGCCAGTAAAGTTGTTTAAAAAAAGGATGGAAAGAAAAAGAAAAACAAACTGATAATGTGCTGTTTTCACCAGTTAAGTGAAATTTTTCAAAGGAGAAAGTTGTGTTAGCTTTCATATTGAAGTTTGTGATTCATTGAATTAATTTTTATATGTAGTATGAAGGATCAAGGTTTATATTTTTGCATACCCAGGTGGTTTAGCATCCTCTATTGCTCAAGCTAGAGTGCAGTGGCAATATAGTAACCTGCAACTCTTGGGCTGAAGTGATCCTCCTGTCTCAGCATCTTGAGGAATGGGGACTATAGGCTTGTTGTCATTCATGTTATCTGATCTTAGAGAAAATTATTCTATATTTCTTATTGGATAATGATGTTGGGTGTTATTTTTTGTAGTGACCTTTTATCACTTTGAGAAACTTTGCTTCTATTCCCCAGTTTCCTGAGAATGGTTATGAGTTTGAGTATTGGGTTGTACTGAATGATTTTTTTCTTACATCCATTGAGAGGTCCTATGTTTGCCTTCCTTTATTTTGTTTATGTGGTGCATTAATGTTGATTTGTGGATAGAAGGAATGCTTTTTTTTAATAGCAGGCTTGCATTCTTGGGTTAAGTGCTTACTGGTCATAATAGTCATCCTTTTAAATAATTGCTCTATTCTATTTCCTAATGTTTTATTGAGGATTCTTGAATCCAAATTCATCTGAGATATTTGTTGTAGTTTTATTTCTGATGTGTTGGTATTAGGGTTATTAAGTGTTCCATTCTCTGTACTCAGTATTCTCCAAGAATGTACAGGACTGCTATTTTTTTCATTATTATTATTATTATTTTTGCAGTTTTTGGCTGGGGCTGGGTTTGAACCCACCACCTCCGTCATATGGGGCTGGTGCCCTACTCCTTTGAGCCACAGGCACTGCCCTTCACTATGTTTTTCTTTTAAATTTATTGTTTTATTATTAAATCATAGCTGTGTACATTAATGCAATCATGGGGCACCATACACTGGTTTTACATGCCATTTGACGTATTTTCATCACACTAGTCCTTCATTATGTTTTTTTTTGTTTTTTTTTTTTTTTTTGGTAGAGACAGAGTCTCACTTTACCACCCTCGGTGGAGTGCCGTGAAGTCACAGGACCCACAGCAACCTCCAGCTCTCTTGGGCTTCTGCGATTCTTCTGCCTCAGCCTCCCAAGCAGCTGGAACTACAGGCGCGCACCACAACGCCCGGCTATTTTTTGGTTGCAGTTCGGCCGGGGCTGGGTTTGAACCTGCCACCCTCGGTATATGGGGCAGGTGCCCTACTCACTGAGCCACAGGCGCCACCCTTCATTATGTTTTTGATAGAAATTGTCAGTAAGGCTGCAGAGTTTTCTCTCCTGGAATGTTTCAAGTTATGAATTTAACCTCTCGGTTGTTTTGAATTTCATTGATTTTCTACTCTTTTTCTGGGGGGGGTAGGGTGGATGTGGAGAAGAGTCTTACTCTGTCCCTCTGAATAGAGTGCTATGGACTCAGCCAAGCTTAGAGAAACCTCAAATTTCTGGGCTTAGGCACATGTCACCATGCCTGGCTAGTTTTTGTATTTTTAGTAGAGATGGGGTCTTGCCCTTACTCAGGCTGATCTAGAACTCCTGAGCTCAAGGGATCTGCCTAGGATTTTAGGCATGAGCCATCACACCTGGCCTTTCCTCTCATCTTTATCTCCTTCCTTCTACTTGGCTTTTGATTAAATTTGCATGACAGGGGTGGGCCGACTTAAGACCTGTAGCCCATATCTGTGTGTTTTTTTTTTTTTTTTAGGCAGAGTCTCATTAGTAGCCCTGGGGTTGAGTGGAGTGGCATCATAGCTCACAGCAACCTCAAACTTTTAGACTCAAGTGATTCTCTTGCCTCAGCCTCCCGAGTACCGGGGACTGTAGGCACCTGCCATAGCGCCCAGCATTTTTTTTTTTTTTTGTAGAGACAGAGTCTCACTGTACTGCCCTCCGTAGAGTGCTATGACGTCACAGGACTCACAGCAACTTCCAGCTCTTGGGCTTCTGTGATTCTCTTGCCTCAGCCTCCCAAGCAGCTGGGATCACAGGTGCCCGCCACAACGCCCGGCTATTTTTTTGTTGCAGTTCAGGCAGGGCTGGGTTTGAACCCGCCACCCTCGGTATTATGAGGCCAGCGCCCTACTCACTGAGCCACAGGCGCCACCCGCGCCCAGCTATTTTTTTAGAGACAGGGTCTCACTCTTATTCAGGCTAGTCTCAAACTCCTCAGCTCAAGCAGTCTACCCACCTCGGCCTTCCAAAGTGCTGGGATTACAGTGTTTCTGCATTTTTAAATCGTTGAGAGAAAAACAAAAGAAGTGTAGTATTTTATGACATGTGAAAATTATATAAAATTCAAATTTCAGTGTCTACTTGTTGGATCTTAGCCATGCTAATTGGTTATTTATTGTCCATGGTTTCTTTTGTGCTATAGTGCCAGAGTTGAGTAATTGCACCAGAGATTGTGTGGACTACAAAGGCCGAAATTTAGCCCTTGACAGGAAAAATTTATCAATTCCTGACTTAGATAATTGATTTTAGCCTTTAGTGTGTATATTTAAAGCTATACATTTGCTTCTGCACACTACTTCAGGTACATTCTATAAATTTTGATACATTGTATTGGTGTTTGTTACTGTTTTATAGTTTGATTTCATGTTGTGAAAGAACATATGACTTAAAACCCTTGGAAATTAGCAAGGGTTTGTTTTATTATTGACCATATGGTGTTTTTTTTTTTTTTTGCAGTTTTTGTCCGGGCCGGGTTTGAACCCGCCACTTCTGGTATATGGGGCCAGCACCCTACTCTTTGAGCCACAGGTGTCGCACCATATGGTCTCTTTTAGTTGATATTTCATGTATACTTAAAGGATATAAGTTTTGCATGCTTGTTGAACGTAATGTTCTATATAGGATTATCAGATAAGTTTTACCGTAGCTGTGTGATAGGTTGAAGTTGGGAAGTCCTCTAAGTCCTGAGTCCGCTAAGGACTTTGTTCAAGATTGTTTTGAGCAGCTCAGCACCTGTTGCTTAGTGGCTAGGGTGTCAGCCACATACACCCGAGCTGGCAGGTTCGAATCCAGCCTGGGCCTGCCAAACAACGACAACTACAACCAAAAAATAAAAATAGCCGGGCGTTGTGGTAGATGCCTGCAGTCCCAGCTACTTGGGAGGCTAAGGCAAGAGAATCCCTTAAATCCAATAGTTGGTGGTTGCTGTGAGCTATGATGCCACGGTACTAGTGAGAGTGACAAAGTGAAACTCTGTCTCAAAAAAAAAAAAAAAAAAAAATTGTTTTGAGCCAAGTGTGATGGCTTACACTTGTAATTGGAATTACTTGGAATTACACCTGTAATTTCAGCAACATGATAGGGTGAGGAGGGAGAATTTTTTGAGCCCAGGAGTTGTGAGACCAGAAGGGGCAACATAGTGAGACTATCTCTCTAAAAAAGATTTTGAACAATTAGCTAAGTTTGGTGGTGCACCCTGTGGTCTCAGCTACTTGGGACGCTAAGGTAGGAGAGTCACTTGAGCCTAGGAATTCAGGGCTGCGGGTGAGCTATGATTATGTACTTCTAATCCACAAACATGGGATATTTTTCTGTTTATTTAGATTGAGATCTTTAAAAACAGTGTTTTACGGTTTTCCATGCACCAGCCTTACACTTCTTTGGTTAAATTTATTCCTAAATAGTTTTTTCTTGCTGATATTGTTATAAATGGAATTGTTTGAATTGAATTGTTGGAATTGTTGAATCTGAATTTCATTTTTGATATTCATTGTTAGTGTGTAGAAGTTCAATTTTTTTTGTGTATGGCTCTTTCACCCTACAATCTGGCCAATTATTTATTAGTTCCAATATGTTTGTAGTGGATTCCTTCGTATTTTTCACATAAAAGATCATGTTATCTTTGAGGAGATAATATTGCCTCTTCCTTTATTTTTTACTTGAAGTGACAAGACCTGATACCTTCTTTTATTTCTTACTTTAGGAGATCGTATTTTTTATTCAGTCTGAATTCTCTCAGCTGCCTGAAAATGTCTTTGATTTTAGAGGCTTCTTTTGGTAATATAGGTTGGGAAAATTTTTTTCTTAACGACTTTATGATGAATTGATTCTGTTGTCTTCTGGTCTTCTGACTTACATGAGTTTCTAATAGTCTGTTCTCATTGTTGTTCCTATAGTATAGTGTCCTTTTCTCTATTGGTTTCAATGTTTTTTCTTTTAATCTTTAATTTTCTACAGCTTTACCCTGTTGTGCATAGGTTTGACTTTCTTTTTTGTATTTGTCCTCATTGTTTGCCGTGTGTCTTGGGTTTGTCGGTTAAAATGATTTATTTTTGGGTTCGGTGCCTGTAGCTCAGGGGCTAGGGCACCAGCCACTTGCACCGGAGCAGGCTGGATTGAATCTGGCCTGGGCCTGCCAAACAACAATGACAACTCCAATGAAAAAATAGCCGGGCGTTGTGGTGGGCGCCTGTAGTCCCAGCTACTTGGGAGGCTGAGACAAGAGAATCGCTTAAGGCCAAGAGTTTGAGGTTGCTGTGGGCTATGACACCACGGCACTGTACACAGGGCGACAGCTTCAAACTCTGTCTCAAAAAAAAAAAAAAATCATTTACTTTTGGAAGATTTTTGTTTATTTACTCTTCAAATATTTATTTCTCTACTTTCTCTTATCTTTGGAAGTGTAGTTACTAGTACCTCATACTGTTTAAAGTTGTTCCCATGTCTGTGACACTCTTGTGTTTTTCTTTCTTCTTCAGCCTAGGTGATTTCAAGTGGCTTATTACCACTTCAGTAAATATCAGCTCATTCTGGTTTCAGCTATGTTAAGGGTGCAATTTGGCTTCTGTCTCTGGCAGGACCTTGCAAACTAAGCACTGGGAGACTACAGGTTCTCTCTTTTCAGGCCATTTTACAAAGTGGTAATTAGCTGATAGTGAGGAGAAGTTTAACAAGTTTTAGGGCCAGATGCAGTGGCTCATGCCAGTAATCTAGCACTCTGGGAGGCCAAGGTGGGTGGATTACTTGAGCTCACAGGTTCGAGACTAGCCTGAGCTAGAGTGAGACCTTGTCTCGAAAAAATAGCCGGGTGTTGTGGTGGGTGCCTGTAGTCCCAGCTACTCAGGAGGCTGAGGCAAGGGAATCACTTGAGCCCAAGAGTTTGAGGTTGCTGTGACCTATGACGCCATGGCATTCTACCAAGGGCTACAAAGTGAGATTCTGTGGCAAAGAAAAAAAAAAGTTTTATTTTAGAAATAGGGGCTGGTCATGTTGCTCAGGCTGATTTTAAACTAATGGTCTCTTGTGATCCTATGGCCTTTCCCTCTGAAAGTGCTGGGATTACAGTATGAGCCACAGCACCTGTCCAGAAGACTAGTATTATATTTGGAATCTTCCATGTTCTAGTCTGCCCATACTCAGGCATTAAGTTTGGCTGGCTTCTCTGTATTTCTTCAAAGATTCCCTGACTAAAGCTGCTTTTTTCTCTTCTTGCTTTATCTTTAGACAGTGGCAGATGCTACTTAAAGGAGTAGCAATCTCTAGTCACCCAGAGAAGGTTATTCCTTCTAGAATTCAGTTCATTTAGACTTATTTATATCTAGAGGTCTACAGTGGCTTTTAAAAATAATTTGCCTTGTGCTTTCTTTTTATTTCAGACACAGTCTCACTCTTTCTGCTTGAGTAAAGTTCTTTGGCACTATAGCTCACAGCAACCTCTTAACTCTCTTGGTCTTGAGCAATCTGTTTGCCTCAGCCACCAGAGTAGCTGGGACTAGAGGCTTGTGCCACTATCATGGGCTAGTTTTTTTCTTTTTTTGAGACAGAGCTCAAGCTGTCACCTTGGGTAGAGTACTGTGGCATTACAGCTCAGAGCAACTTTCAATTCCTGGGCTCAAGTGATTCTCCTGCCTCCACCTCCGCCTCCCAAGTAGCTGGGACTACAGGCGTCTGCCACAATGCCCAGCTATTTTTTGGTTGTAGCCGCCATTGTTGTTTGGTGGACCTGGGCTGGATTTGAACCTGTCAGCTCAGGTGTATGTGGCTGGCGCCTTAGCCGTTTGAGCCACAGGTGCCGAGCCTGGGCTAGTTTTTCTATCTTTGAGTAGAGACAGGGTCTCAATCTTGCTCAGGATGGTCTGAAACTCTTGAGTTCAAGCAATCCACCTGCCTTGGCCTCCTGAGGCCTGAGTTAGGATTATAGATGTGAGCCATCACTGTGTCTGGCCTAGTCCTTTCTTACTGTTCTGGCAGAAGTGATGGACTTTTGTAATCTTCCACATTCTAATTGGGAGTGGAAGCCATCCATTGAAAGATTTTTGAGTAAGATCTTAAGAAAATTGGTGGAAGAAAAACTAAGTATACGTTCATGTTATGGTTGCTTGTACATATTTGAGATAAAGTTTTATAAAGACAAGAATGTAATCGGGACTTGGCGCCTGTGGCTCAAGTGGCTAAGGCGCCAGCCACATACACCTGAGCTGGCAGGTTCAATCTAGCCCGGGCCTGCCAAACAACAACAATGGCTATAACCAAAAAATAGCTGGGCGTTGTGGCGGATGCCTGTAGTCCTAGCTACTTGGGAGGCAGAGGCAGGGGAATTGCTTGAGACCAGGAGTTAGAGGTTGCTGTGAGCTCTGATGCCACCGTACTCTACTCAGGGCGACAGCTTGAAGCTCTGTCTCAAAAAAAAAAAAGTATGTAATTGGGCTAGCAAATAGTGAAAAAAATCAGTGCTTCATTAATGATGGATTACAGTTAGAAATGTATTTTATTGGACTGAAACATGAATATAAAGTTTTATATGTGATTGGATCATATGGAATATAACACAGATTACTGTTTAAGGTGAGGCTGAAAGGGCTGAGGATAGATAATATTGGGCCTTGAAAAGCACTTCAGGATATTTATACTTTTTTCTTCAGTTTGAAATGTTTTTAAATAGGAACGTGAAATGAATATAGTTCAATATCTTTGAAATAAACTTCAGTAATAAAGGTAGTAGATGTAACTTTTTCTAGATTATTGGATATCTAATTAAATTTCTGGTCCCTCAAGTCATCATTGCTTTGCTGGTTTTTGATGTCTTCAAATAGATTTTTAAAAATATTTGAGGGGAAAAAAATCTTTGAAGCTTTAGCCTTTCTAGTTCTAAATGGAGGAAGCTCTGCCAGAAACTATGTCACATTACTAATGGAAACTCACCTACTTAATTTTTTGATAAGTGTCTGATTAAATCAAAGTATTTTATTTGCACAAATGCTGTTTTCATTTCCTTTTCCTTTTTTTTTTTTTTTTTTTATTTTTGAGACTCTCACTCTGTCACCCTTGGTAGAATGCTTTGACATCACAGCTGACAGCAACCTCAAACTCCTGGGCTCAAGTGATCCTCTTGCCTCAGCTTTCCAAGTAGCTGGGACTATATGAACCCACCACAACACCTGGCTATTTTCTTAGAGACAGGTCTCGCTCTGGTTCAAGCTTGTCTCCAACTTTTGAGCTCAGGCAATCCACCTGCCTTGGCCTCCCAGAGTGCTAGGATTACAGGTGCGAGGCACTGCACCCAGGACTTACTGTTTTCAGTGAAAATTTGAAATGGGAAGTAAAAGTCCATAATCTTACTTTGTTATATATATATTGTTAGTCAATATGTGTTGTAAGTTTGTGTAGAGGTCTTAAAGCAGTTTTCCTCCTGCTGTTCTGTGTTACCAGCATGTTGACTTCTGTGGATAATTTTTGGGAAAAAATTATAGAGTACAGAGATGAAAAGTTTTAGAATTTCTGGATCAGTGCCCGTAGCACAGTGGTTACAACGCTGGCCACATATACCAAGGCTGGTGGGTTTGAACTCAGTTCGGGCCAGCTAAGCAACAATAACAACTGCAACAACAACAACAAAAATAGCCAGGTGTTGTGGCGGGTGCCTGTAGTCCCAACTACTTAGGAGGGTAAGGCAAGAGAATCGCCTTAAGCCCAATAGTTGGAGGTTACTGTGAGCTGTGATGCCACAGCACTCTACTGAGGGTGACATAGTGAGACTCTGTTTCAAAAAAGAAAAAGTTTTAGAATGTCTGATTCTAAAAATTCTAATTCTAGCGATATTACTTTATGTAGACTGTTAGATAATTAACCTAATTCTTTAGTCTTACCATCCTCAAGATAAATTGGTACAGTTTTTAATTCAAAGACAGGAAAACTAGATGTGTATGGTATAAAGTATATAAAGTATCAATCTCCTTTAACTGTCATACCAATTAGTGATGGATTCTTTGCATTGAGTGAGATTTTTAGTTTTAAAGTTAAAATCATTTGGGAACATTATCATAAATATACTAAAAAAACCACTGAATTGTATCTTGAAGTTAATTAAGGTGTTAATGTTTTATGTTACAGGAATTTTATTTTAAACACAAAGGAAAAAATGAGGTGGTATTTTTAAGGCCTTTTCCTCTTTATTGCAGCTTAGTTTTGATGGATTTGTTTGCTTCACTGGCTAATTAGTGTATGGATTTTCAGAGTTTGATTTTGGATCTGTGCCAGTTGACTATTAGAAAAGTACCTAAAATAAAAAATTTTAGAACATATTCTGCATTTATTTTTATTTTTATATTTTTGTTATAGTTGTCATTGTTTGGTAGGCCCGGGCTGGGTTTGAACCCACCAACCCTGGTGTATGTGGTCGGCACCCTGACCACTGAGCTACAAGTGCCACGCCTGCATTTTGATTTAATGATACTTTATATATTTTTTGTGGCAAAATATTTTTTTTTTTAGTGTATCACAGCTTAGCTCACAGGGATCTCAAACTCCTGGGTTCAACTGATGTTCCTGCCTCAGCCTCCCAAGTAGCTGAGACTACAGGTGCCCTCAATGCCTGGCTTTTTTTTTTTTAAAAGAGGTGGGGACTCCCTCTCCTGAGCTCAGGCAGTCCACCCGCCTTGTCCTCTTAGAGTGCCAGGATTACAGGGGTGCACCACCATGCCTGGCCTAATTATTCTGTTTTTGTAGAGACAGGGTCTTGATTTTGCTGAGACTGGTCTTCCTGAGCTCATGGGAACCTCCTGCCTTGGCTTCCCAGAGTGCTTGGATTATAGGTGTGGATTATGTGCCTGGCCCCATTTGTGGACAATTGACAGAAAATATAAAAGTTTGATGTTGATAAAGTGATTTTAAGAATCTTATTAGGTTATATATACAGTGTTTTTGAGGAATGGTTCTTGAGATCTGGTATATTATTACTTGGTTTCTAAAAAGTCCTTTTTTTCTCTTTGTATCTTGTTTATGGATAGTCTTACATTTTTGTCCCTCCTTCCCTGTCTCTCCAGTCTTGTTGCCAACCATTTTGAAGATGGCTCTAGGATAGTCTCATCGTTAGACCCAAATGGAAACTTCAGTGTTGTCATTAAAGAAGAACCTCTGGATGATTATGACTATGAAGTTGGTGAGTGCCCAGAAGGGGTCACTATAAAACAGGAAGAGACAGATGAAGAGACGGATGTATACTCAAACAGTGATGATGATCCCATACTAGAGAAGCAACTAAAGAGGCACAATAAAGTTGATAACCTAGAAGGTGATCATCTATCTTCTAAATGGCTACCAAGCAGCCCATCAGGTGTTGCTAAAGCAAAAATGTTCAAATTAGATTCTGGAAAGATGCCAGTAGTCTATCTGGAGCCTTGTGCTGTCACCAAAAGCACAGTAAAGATTTCTGAGCTGCCTGATAACATGCTTTCCACATCTCGAAAGGATAAATCTTCTGTGTTGGCAGAATTAGAATATTTGCCTACGTACATTGAAAATTCTAGTGGAACTGACTTCTGCTTAGGCAAAGAATCAGAAAATGGTATTGGAAGACATTCACCAGATCTCAGAGTAATACAAAAATATTCCTTACTTAAAGACCCTCAATGGAAGTATCCTGATATATCTGACAGCATTAGCACAGAAAGAATACCTGATAGCTCAAAAGTTTCAACTGGGGACTCACTTTCAGAGAAAGAGGAGTTGGGCAAAAAGAGAACAACTATGCTTAAGATTGCAGCAGCCTCAAAGGCTGTGAATGTGAATCAGAATGTCTCTCCAAATGTCCCTGGAAAAAGAGGAAGGCCACGGAAATTAAAACTCTCTAAGGCAGGGCGACCACCTAAAAACACAGGAAAGTCTTTAACTACTACAAAGAATACCCCTGTTGGCCCTGGGACTACCTTTCCAGATGTGAAGCCTGATCTGGAGGATGTGGATGGTGTTCTCTTTGTTTCCTTTGAGTCAAAGGTGAGGTTGTAATTTCCAGCATTCTTTCTAAGGCTAAATACAGTAGACTCTTTCTAAGGCGACCACCCAAGGGACTGTAACAACCTGGTCAACATACAGAGGTGGTCAACATAAGGAACTATTGTACTGATATTCTCGCATGTCTGGTCTACACATATGAAAATTAGGTCAATTTAAGGAGGTGTCAATGTAAGGAGGTGGTTGACTATGGAGGTTTTACTGTAGTTGCTCTTGAGTTGTATATACTGGCTGAAAATTGACTCAGAATCTAATTTTGTGAATGTGTCTATTTATGAAGGAGTATGTGGTGTAAGAGAAGTATCTCCAAAATGTTTGGTTTAGTTAGTAGGCATCACTTAAGATACTTCATTTGAATGGACTTTAAAAATTATGTCCACTTAGATCTCAGTTAATGATTTTTGCTCTTTTTATCTGGAGTTTTTTTTTTTAATCTTTGGGTTTTACTGGAATTTTCAGGATTATGGCCTAAAAAAACATAAAAATATATGAATAGTTTACTAACTTTGGAGTTTTGGGATACCCCATCCTTTTTACTTTGTGCATGCCCTCCTTCTCCTTGTTTTTATTACTAGTAGAGTAGTAAGTACTCTTGGAGAATCAAATATTAATAGTGTGCTTTACTCTGCCAACTTAAACGATGATAGTTTTATTCTAGTTTCAACTCTGCAACCAGACTGTTTTTCTTTTAGAGTTTTGTAGAAGCCTTGTCTGTTATTTTTAAAGTTTGAAAGATCGAGTCTCACTCTGTCATGTATTCTATATGTGATGGTGTCAGTCCAGCTCACTCAAACCTCAAACTTCTGGGCTCTAGCAATCCTGCCTCAGCCTCCCAAGTAGCTGGAATTGTAGTCAGACTCCAATGCCTGACTACTTTTTCTATTTTTGGTAGAGACAGAGTCTCACTATTGCTCAGGCTGATCTCAAACATAGGAGCTCAAGTGATCTTCCCACCTCAGCCTCTCAGAGTGCTGGGATTATAGGTGTGAACCACAGTGCCCGGCCTAAAACCTAGTCTTTTATAGTTGGTTGTACAGATGTTGGATGTTTAATCCTTTCTACCTGTTCTTTTCCTTCCTCCTCCTTAGTTGCTGAGTAAGCTGTCTTTTATATAGGTTCTGAGAAATAAGCATGCAAATTGACATAAATACAGTTTCAGATCATTTAGCTAAGTATGACATTGTATTTAGATTATTTTTCCTTTTTCTTCTGATTATTAATATTAACGTAGAATATTTAGAAAATACAAAAAAAGTATGAAAAAATTGCTCATGAGTTGTGTTAATTTTGATTTATCATTATAAACATGGTGGTATTTTCCACCTGGTTGTTAATTTTTCTTTTTAGATACTTGTTTGTTTTTAAATTAATATGAATTTTTTTTAATATATAGGAAGCTCTAGACATTCATGCAGTTGATGGGACAACAGAAGAACCCTCTAGTCTTCAAGCATCAGCCACAAATGACCCAGGTATTATAAAATAGTATAAAACAAGATGTGTTTGTGTTTTGGACTGTAGAAGTGAAATGGTAACATTTGTTCTTCTGTACTATACAATAGCTTATTTTAATCATTGTTTGTTTTGTGAGTAGGTTGCAGAACAAGGATTTTTCAGTTAGAAAAGGAATTAATAGAAGACTTGAAATCCTTGAGGCATAAGCAGGTGATACATCCTGGTCTCCAAGAAGGTAATAGTCTCTAAATGATACACAAGACCAATTCTTTTCTTTCTCTTCCTCCTCTTCCTCTTCCCCTTCCCCTTCCCCATTCCTTACCCCTTCACTTTTCTTCCCCCCCCCCTTTTTTTTTTTTTTTTTGAGACAGAGTCTCAAGCTGTCACCCTGGGCAAAGTGCTGTGGCAGCACAGCTCATAGCAACCTCAAACTCTTAGGCTTACATGATTCTCTTGTCTCAGCCTCCCAAGCAGCTGGGACTACAGGTGCCCGACACAATGCCTGGCTATTTTGTTGCTGTAGTTGTCCTTGTTGTTTGGCAGGCCCGGGCTGGATTCAAACCCACCAGCTCTGGTGTATGTGGCTGGCGCCTAGCCACTGCGCTATAGGCACCAAGCCTTTTTTAATTTTTTTGAGACAGTCTCACTCATTTGCCCTGGGGTTGAGTGCTATGGTGTCATAGCTCACAGCAACCTCAAACTTGGGCCCAAGCAATTCTCATGCCTCAGACTCCTGAGTAGCTGGGGCTATAGGTGCCTGCCGTAATACTTGGCTATTTTTATTTTTTTTAAGGAGACAGTTCTTGCTCTTGTTTAGGTTGTGCTCAATTAAACACCCACCTCGGCCTCCAAGAGTGCTAGGATTACAGGCATGAGTCACTGTAACTGCCCCCTTTTAAGACAGAGTCTCACTGTGTTGACCTTGGTGGAGTACCGTGGTACCTCATCTCACAGCAACCTCAAACACTTGGGCTTAACTGATTGTTTTGCTTCAGCCTCCTGAGTAGCTGGGACCTCAGGTGCCTGCCACAATGCCTGGCTATTTTTTGGTTGCAGTGGTCATTGTTAGCAGGCCTGGGCTGGGCTTAAACCGTTCAGCTGTGGTTTTTGTGGTCATTGCCCAATTCACTTAGCTATAGGCACCAACCCCCCCCCCCCCCCACCTTTTATGTTTTATCTTTCTTTCTATCCTTGATTCCATTTCTTTCTGAGCCTCTTTAAATTTGCATATTTTTTTCTTCTCTACTTCCATAATTTTTCCCTTTAGCCTAAAAACATGTCTGCATCTTCTTTATCTTCTTTATTTTAATAGCTCATGTATGGGCTTGGCGCCTGTGGTTCAAGCAGCTAAGGAGCCAGCCATATACACGTGAGGTGGTGGGTTTGAATCCAGCCTGGCCCTGCCAAACAACAATGATGGCTGCAACCAAAAAATATCTGGGTGTTGTGGCGATGCCTGTAAGCCCAGCTACTTGAGAGGTGGAGGCAGGAGAATTGCTGGAGCCTAGGAGTTGGAGATTGCTGTGAGCTGTGATGCCATAGCACTCTACCCAGGGTGACAGCTTGAGGCTCTATCTCAAAAAAAAAAAAAAAAAAAAAAAAGCTCATGTATGTAAAAAATATGTATCATAGTATGAAAATATTATTTCTTTTTTCATTGTTAGAACCTAGTATTCTCCCTCCATTTATCATCTTTTAAACTTTGGTTACTTTATTTATTTATGGTGGGTAGAGTCCTGCTTGTTCTTTTTTTTTTTTTTATTTTTAATTTCAGCTTGCTTGTTCATTCTTCGTTTGAAGTACTCTTTCATTTTGTTCTTTTTCTTCTTGCTCTGGAGATGCTCTGTCCCCTTGCCTCCCAAGTGGCTGGGATTACAGACGCCCACCACAACATCTGGCTGTTTTTGATGTTGTTAGTAGAGACGGGGTCTTACTCTGGCTCACTGCTGTTGATGCTGGTCTTGAACCTCTGAGTTCAGGCAATCCACCCGCTTCGGCCTCCCACAGTGCTGGCACTACAGGCGTGAGCCACCACGCCCGGCCGTCTTGCTCATTCTTATATACTTAGTAATGAGGTGTATAAATAGAAGAATACTTTTTTTCTCTCATACTATGCTATAAGCATAAATGTTTTATATATTTGATTGACCACTGGAAACAGTGGTTGTAATACATTATCTTGACCTTGATTATGTTGCTTAATCTTTTTTTTTATTCTTTAAATAATGAAGCCTACTGTCTTTATTACCATTATAATAAATACTGGTTTTCCTCTGTTTTGCATTGTAATGAAGGATTATATAATAGCCTATTATTAATAGGCCATGTCTCAATTTTTAGTTTCTTGCATGATATATTTGGTTTTAGATATAATGCTTAGTAGTTACTGGAGTTTTGACTCTGATCAGTTTTCAGGGGGCTGTCTTGCATGTTTACATTTTATACTAGGCAATTTATCTGATAACATAAACATTTCAAACTGTTGATTTATAAAAGTCATTCAGTTTCTGAATCAAATGACAATACTTAAATAAAAAACTTTTGATTTTAATGGGAGTCAGCTTGTGTGACCTGTGATCTTAAAGTGTGCAAATCCCAGTCTTTTTTTTTTTTGAGATAGAGTCTCACTGTGTCACCCTTGGTAGGGTGCCATGGCGTCACAGTTCACAGCAATCTCAAACTCTTGGCCTTAAGCGATGAATACTCTTGCCTCAGCCTCCCAAGTAGCTGGGACTACAGGCGCTTGCCATAATGCCCGGATATTTTTTTTGGTTGTAGTTGTCGTCGTTTGGCAGGCCTAGATTGGATTCGAACCCACTAGCTCCGGTATATGTGGCTGGTGCCTTAGCCTCTGAGCCACAAATCCCAGTCTTAAACCAAATGATATTGAGTGGACAGTGATAGTCATCTCATAGTTCTTTTGATAACATGTTGGCTATTACTTTTCAGCCTTAAACTTTGCTACCTTAACTGAATAGTGTTCTCAATGATTTTTCCTTGTCAATAGACTTAACCTAGTTATCTTCACCCAACTTTCACTTTTTTTTTTTTTTTCCTTCATTACATCCTTTGAAAATGTAGAAATAGGGCAGGCATGGTGGCTCACCCTGTAATCCTAGCACTCTGGGAGGCTGCGGTGGGTGGATTGCCTGAGCTTGCAGGTTTGAGACCAGCCTGAGCTAGAGTGAGACCTCATCTCTAAAAAAAAATAGCCAGGTGTTGGGGCAGCTGCCTGTAGTTCCAGCTACTCAGGAGGCTGAGGCAAGAGGATCACTTTAAGCCCAAGAGTTTGAGGTTGCTATGAGTTATGATGACATGGCACTCTACCAAGGGTGACAAAGTGAGACTCTCTCCACCCCCCCCAAAAAAGAAAAGAATAAAAAGAAGAAAGGAAATGTAGAAATAATTGAAATTTTAAAATTTAATCTGCACGTTTATTTCAGTCTTAATTCTGGAGTTAAGTATATTCAGTGCTCGCAGCCAGGTTTGTTGGCTCTCATTTATTTGCCTATTATTTCATAGGTGACTAAGGTTTGACTTTTTTTTCTTGTTTTATAGACATTTTACTCAAATCTTTTTCTTTATGGAATGAGGGGTTCAAAGTCAAATTCTTATAGAAACAAAGTAGGTAGCATGAAATAAGGTGAATTTGAGGGGTAGAGTTGGACTCTGCTGGGCTGTATGTAGCACAGGTACCTCTTCTGAAGGGCATCTTTTCACCTGCTTTTATATATTGTTCATTTGATACAAGTTTGTATTTAATCCTAAGGTTGTGAATATTTATTCAGCCACATTCTCACATAGTTTATTTGTTTAAAATGTTAAATTTCTAATCAATGTGGTGCTTGCTTTTCAAGGTGTGTGGCAGGGTTCCTTTTTAGACTTTTTTATCCATTTTATTTTGGCAGATTTATCTCTCAGTTTGGCTTCCTTTAAATAACTAGACTTAAACAATTTCAAAAGAATAAGTTAGTTTGAAGGCCGGGCATAGTGGTACGCGCCTGTAATCCTAGCACTCTGGGAGGCAGATGCAGGTGGATCACTTAATTTCATGAGTTCAAGACCAGCCTGAGCCAGAGCGAGACCCTATCTGTAAAAACTAGCTGGGTATTGTGGCAGGCACCTGTAGACCCAGCTACTTTATATAGGCTGAGGCAAGAAAATCTCTTGAGCCCAAGAGTTTGAGGTTGTTGTGAGCTATGATGCCACAACACTCTGCTGAGGGTGATAAAATGAGACTCTGTCTCAAAGAAAACAACAAAAAATGAGTAAGTTAGTTTGAGCCAGGTGCAGTGGCTCATGCCTAGCACTCTAGGAGGCCAAGGTGGATGGTTTGCTTGAGCTCAGGAGTTCAAGACCAGCCTGCACAAGGGTGAGACCCCATCTGTACTAAAAACAGAAAAATTAGCCTGGTGTTGGGGCATGAATCTGTAGTCTCACCTACTTTGGGGGGGGGAGGAGCAAGGCAAAGGGATTGGTTAAACCCTGGAGTTTGAGGTTGCAGTGAGATATGATGACATTACTGTACTCTTATCTAGGACTACAGGCAGGTGTCGACCACCACACATGGGTAATTTTTAAAACAGTTTGTAGGCTGGGCACCTGTAACTCCGTGATTAGGGTGCCGGCCACACGCTCTGGGGCTGGTGGGTTCGAACCCAGACCAGGCCTGCTAAAGAGAAAAAAATAGCCAGGCGTTATGGTGGACACCTGTAGTCCCAGCTACATGGGTGACTAAAGCAAGAGAATCGCTTGAGCCCAAGAATTTGAGGTTGCTGTGAGCTATGATACCACAGCACTGTACCAAGGTAACAAAGTGAGACTCTGTCTCAATTTAAAAAAACGCAAAACAAAACACACACACACACACACGTATAGTAGATATGAGGTCTTGTTAAACTTTCGGTATCAAGCAGTTTTCCCACCTTGCCCTGCCCAGTGTGTGAGCCACTGTTGCTCTCCACTACCAGTTCAATTCTGTGTCAATTTTTCAAACATACTTTATGCTTTAGAATAGTTTTAATTACAGGTAATTAGAAACAGTACAGAGAGTTCCTATGTACTTCAAACCTAGTTTATCTTATTAACATCTAACTTTTAGTGTAGTCCATTTGTTACAATCAATGAACTAATATTTGTGCATTATTATTAAAGTCCATTGTTTATTGGGGTTACTTTTTTTTTTTTTTGAGACAGTGTTATTATGTTGCCCTCAGAGTGCGATGGCATCACAGCTCACAGGAACCTCCAACTCTTGAGCTTAAGTGATTCTATTGCCTCAGCCTCCCAAGTAACTGGGATTACAGGCGCCTGCCACAATGTCCGGTTATTTTTTGGTTGTAGTTGTCATTGTTATTTGGCAGGCCTGGGCTGGGTTTGAACATGTCAGCTCCAGTGTATGTGGCTGGCACCCTAGCCGCTGAGCTGTAGGTTCTGAGCTGGGTTACCTAATGTTCTTTTTTTGTTCTAGGATACCATTCAGCATACCATAACATATTTAGTAGTCACGTCTCCTTAGGATCCTCCTGGTTGTGACAGCTTCTCAGACCTGTTTGTTTATTTATTTATTTATTTATTTGTTTATTTTTTGAGATAAAGTCTTACTCTGTTGCCTTGGGTAGAGTCCTGTGGCATCATAGCTCACAGTAACCTCAAACTTCTGGACTTGGGCAATCTTCTTGCCTCAGGCTCCCTAGTAGCTCCAGGGGCCCGCCACATCTCCTGGCCAGTTTTACTATTTTTACTATAGATGGAGTCTTTCTCTTGCTCAGGCTGGTCTGGAATTCCTGAGCTTGAGCAATCGTCCTTCCTTGCTTGGCCTCCCAGAGTGCTAGGATTACAGGTGTGAGCCACCATCCCGGCCTTGGACTTCATTTATTTTTTTGAGACAGAGTCTCAAGCTGTCGCCCTGGGTAGAGTGCTCTGGCATCATAGCTTGCAAAAACCTCCAACTCAGGCTCAGGCAGTCCACTTGCCTCAGCATAAGTTTGCTTTTCCTCAGGCTGGTCTTGAACCAGTGAACTCAAGCAATCCACCTGCCTCAGCCTCTCAGAGTGCTAGGATTACAGGCGTGTGCCACCATACCAGGCCTTGGACTTTATTTTTAATGACAATTTTGGAGAGTATTAGTCAAGTATTTTTTGTAAATGTCCCTCAGATGAGATTTTTGTCTGGTGGTTAAACTGATTGTATTAGGTTCTTAAGTACGAGATGCCCCGTTTCCTTACCTACTAAGTTTGATAGTTGATGCCGCGGACATTGCACTTTGACACTCCTCTCAGAGTGTTGAGATTATGAGTATGAGCCATCACACCCAGCCGTTTCTAGCAGTTTTTGTCAATAATAAATAATATTTTTCTTTTGAGCACTATAGTTTTTCATTTTTGTTTAGGATTCATTTCTCATTTGAATTTCTGCTGTAGCTTTTCTGTTTCTAACCTGTGGTCTCTTCCCCCATTGTCCCCTTTAATTCCTGCTTATTCTAACTTGCAATTATACTTTCAATAGTTTTACCCTGTTGCCACGGGCTTTTTAGGTCTGTTTTGTTTACCTCTTTTTTTTTTTTTTTTGAGACAGCTCCTCAAGCCGGCACCCCAGGTAGGGTGCTGTGGCATCACAGCTCACAACAACCTCCAACTCCTGGGCTTAAGCAATTCTCCTGTCTCAGCCTCCCAAATAGCTGGGACTACAGGCACCCGCCACAATGCCCGGCTATTTTTTGGTTGCACCCGTCATTGTTGTTTGGCAGGCCCGGTTTGGATTCAAACCCACCAGCTCAGGTGTATGTGGCTGTTGCCTTAGCCGCTTGAGCCACAGGCACTGAGCCTGTTTTGTTTACCTCTTATAGGACTTACATACCTGATAGTAATTTCTAAAAGTCAGTTATTCTTAAAGAATACAACCCAGTGTGATGGATTCATGTTCATTTTGTTGTTGAGGAAACTAAAAGTCAGAAATTTGGCTTGGCGCCTGTAGCTTAGTGGCTAGGGCGCCAGCCACATACATGGAGCTGGCAGGTTTGAATCCAGCCCGAGCCTGCCAAACAGCGATAAAAAATTGCTGGGCGTTGTGGCAGGTGCCTATAGGCCCAGCTACTTGGGAGGCTAAGGCAAGAGAATCATTTAAGCCTAAGAGTTAGAGATTGCTGTGAGCTGTGACGCCATGGCACTCTACCCAGGGCAACAGCTTGAGAGTCTGTCTCAGGAAAAAATAAATAAATAAAAGTCAGAAATTTAGCTCAAGTCGTACAGATGAGATAAGATACCAGTTATTTTGATTGATAATCTTACGTTTTCACTATAGGCAGTCCTTGGGTTACGAATGATTTAGCTTCTGTAGGTTTGTTCTTAAGTTGAATTTTTATGTAAGTTGGAAAAGTACATCTACCTGTTTGTTACAGGTAGTAGCTTCTATTTTTAATTGTAAGCCATGTGTGTGTCAGGCACTTAGTATGATAGCCTTTTAATAAACACAAGTTCTATGTATGTCAGATGTTTGTAACTGAGAGACTGCTTATTGTTGTTGGGAACATTAGGAAATAATTTTTTTTTTTTTTTTTTGAAACAGTGTCTCATTATGTTGCCCTTGGTAGAGTGCTGTGGCATCACAGCTCACAGCAACCTCCCAACTCTTGGGCTTAAGTGATGCTCTTGCTTCCACCTTCCAAGTACCTGGGATTACAGACATGCGCCTCAATGCCTGCCTATTTTCTTTTCTTTCTTTTTTTTTTTTGGTAAAGACAGAGTCTCATTTTATCGCCTTTGGTAGAATGCCGTAGCATCACATAGCTCACAGCAACCTCTAACTCCTGGGCTTAGGCAATTCTCTTGCCTCAGCCTCCCTAGTAGCTGGGACTACAGGCACCTGCCACAATGCCCAGCTCAGCATTCTTTTTTTTTTTTTTTTTTTTTTTTTGGTTATAGTTGTCATTGTTGTTTAGCTGGCCCAGGCTGAGTTCAGATTTAGCGTGCCCAGGCTGAGTTCAAACCCTCCAGCCTCGGTACATGTGGCCACTGCCATAATCACTATGCTGAGCCAGAAAGAATGTTTTTTTCTTTTTCTTTTTTTTTTTTTTTTGACAGATAAACAGTTTTTTATTCATCCTCCTCCTCCTCCTCCTCCTCTTCTTCTTCTCCTTCCTTGTCTTCTTCATCTTCCTCTTCTACCTTTTTCCTGGCAACTTTAGTGGGACCCTTTGTGCTATCAAACTTTTCTGTAGACTTATAGTCAGCAACATCCTTCTCATACTTCTCCTTCAGCTTGGCTGCCTTAGTGATGTAAGGCTGCTTTTTGCTGTCACTTAAGTTATTCCACATCTCACCCAGCTTTTTTGCCACATCTCCAATAGAGATACCAGGATTTGTAGACTTGATTTTGGGATGGAATTCTGAACAGAAGAGGAAAAATCCAGATGGTGGCCTCTTGGGGGCATTAGGGTCCTTCTTCTTTCCTCCTTTAGCTGGTCCATAATCCTTCATTTCCCGATCATAGCGGACTTTATCAGCCTTTGCTATTTCATCAAATTTAGACTTCTCTTTCCCAGGCCTTCCACCTTTCAGAGCACTTCTTGGAAAATTCTGTAAAATTTATAGGGACCTCTGGGTTTTTCTTCTTATGTTCTTCTCTGTATGTCTGCACAAAGAAGGCATAGGCAGACATCTTGCCCTTTGGTTTCTTGGGGTCACCTTTAGCCATCTTGACTGTATTGTTCACTCAGAAAGAATGTTTTGATTGAGGTTTAAATCAGACTTGTGTATTTACATAAAGTAAATGTAATAAAAGTATTTTAAAGTACAAGAATTGCAAACTGAAGTAGAATGCTTATGTTTGTTTTTTTTCCTTGATACAGGGCCTCACTTTGTTGACCCTTGTTGTGATAGTGTTATCAAAACACTATAACCCCCACACTCCTCGACTCTAAACAATCCTCCTGCCTTAGCCTCCCAAGTAGCTGGGATTCCTGGCTAGTGCCAGCATGGCTGGCTCATTTTTCTTATTTTTTTGTAGAGATGGAATGTCACTGTGTTGCTTGGGCTGGTCTTATACTCCTGGCCTCAAGTGATTCTCCTTCCTTCGGTTTCCAAAGTGCTAAGATTATAGATATGAGTCACTGTGTCCACCTGTCTTTATTGTTGGAGTCTTGATCTTTTGCCCAGGCAGGATTTGAACTCATGGGATCTAGTGATTCTTTTGTCTTTGTCCCCTAAATAGCTAGTACTATAGTTGTGTGCCCAGGTTGCCATCTTTGGTTCAGAGAGAATCTGTGTAGAGGACACACACATTAGTCCTAAGAATTTGTGGCTCATGGGGCTGCACCCGTAGCTCAGTGGGTAGGGCACCAGTCGCATACACCGAGGCTGACAGGTTCAAAGCCTGGCCTACCCTAGCCAGTTAAAGTACAATGACAACAATAACAAAAAAAAATAGACTTGGTGCCTGTAGCTCAGTGTGTAGGGTGCCAGCCATATATACTGAGGCTGGAGGGTTCGAGCCCAGCCCGGGCCTGCTAAACAACAATAACAACGTCAACAACAACAGCAAAACAGAAAAGAAATAGCTGGGTGTTGTGGCAGAGGCCTGTAGTTGCAGCTACTTAGGAGGTTGAGGCAAGAGAATTGCTTAAGCCCAAGAGTTTGAGGTTGCTGTGAGCTGTGATGCCATAGCACTCTACCAAGGGTGACATAGACTCTATCTCAAAAAAAAAAAAAAAAAAGAATTTGTGGCTCTTAATCTGCCTAATGCTTTCACATTTTAGGGAACTAGCACTCTGAACTTTTTTTTTTTTTTTTTTTTTTTTGCATTTTTTGGCCGGGGCTGAGTATGAACCTGCCACCTCCGGTATATGGGGCCGACGCCCTATTCCTTTGAGCCACAGGTGCTGCCCAGCACTCTGGAACCTATAACTGGGACTCCTAATGTTTTTACTATAATACTTAATACTTAGATCTCTTTGGCTTCAATTTTGTTAAGATTTAAGTTAAATACTTTGCCAAAAATTTCCCCTTAAATAAGTCAGAATATTGATAGGCTCAGGGTGTGGTGGCTCATGACTGTAGTCCTAGCACTGTGGGCGGCCGAGGTGGGAGGATTGCTTACCTTCAGAAGTTTAGTAACAGCCTGAGCAAGAGCAAAACCTTGTCTCTACCAAAAAGAAAAAATAAGCTTGGTGTGGTTATGTACTCCTGTAGTCCCAGTAACTGAGGCAGATGAGACGCTGTCTCTTAAAAAAGAAAAGGATAATCAATTAACAATAAAATAAGTATCCTTAATAATAATTAAAGAATCAGCAGCAGTCTGAGGTAACTTTGTATTAAAAGACTCTAGAAAATCTGTGAACCACCATGTGTTAAATCATAAGAGATGCAAATTATGCTGTTTATTTGTTATGGATTGTTAATAAAGTTGCTATATACTTCGGAACTTATTTAGCAGTCTGAACATGGTCTGGGGATTCCTCTCCTTAGGATCACAAGGCTGCAATCCAGATCTTGACCAGGCCTACTTTCTCATAGGAGACTTCACTGGAGAAGTATCCTCTTCCAGTTTTCTTCAGCTTGTTTTTTTTTTTTTTTTGTTAGAGACAGAATCTCATTCTGTTGCCCTTGGTAGAATGTTACGGTATCACAGCTCACAGCAACCTCCAACCCTTGGGCTTAGGTGATTCTCTTGCCTCAGTCTTCTGAGTAGCTGGGACTACAGGTGCCTGCCAGAACGCCCAGCCATTTTTTTGTTGCAGTTTGGCCGGGGCTGGGTTCAAACCCACTACCCTTGGTACATGGGGCTGACGCCCTACTCACTGAGCCACAGGCGCTGCCCTTTTCCTCAGTTTGTTAGCAAAATTTATTTCCTTACAATTCTTATAAGGTGGATGCTGTACTCTTATATTATCACATATATATAATCATGTGCGTCCCAATTCCGTTTGACCCGTTGCATTGGTTAGCAACTGATCACATACCCTGCTCCCAAGGAAGGAGAGGGTGACACAAATGTAGTAACAAAAGGTGTGGATTATGGGCCACCTTATGATGTGACTCTACTACCGTTTGTTTTTAATTTCATCATTTTTGCTACCCACTATCTTCTTTATTGACTCCCCTGCACTCAAATGTTTGAATAATAAAGGAGAGAATATGATTTATGGTCCTTTTTTTCTTCTAGTTGGCTTAAAATTGAATTCAGTGGATCCAACAATGAGCATTGATCTTAAATACTTGGGAGTACAGCTACCTTTGGCTCCAGCTACTAGCCTTCCTTTTTGGAACCTTACCGGAACCAACCCTGCCTCTCCTGGTGAGTGTGTAGCATTTGTAAAGTTAAACATTGTTTTTCTTTAGGTTATTTTTGGCATGCATAAAAAGCTACTTGTATTGTAGAGATAAAGAATATTCTAAGGTAGCTCTTTCATCTGTTGGAATAATACTAATATTTTTAGATAAGGTCTTACTGATTAAATAGGTCCGTAATATTGACTTGCTAGAATTTTGGTCTTTTTTTCTTTTATAGATGCTGGATTTCCCTTTGTTTCTAGAACAGGGAAAACCAATGACTTCACCAAGATAAAGGGATGGAGAGGAAAGTTTCACAGTGCTTCTGCATCTAGGAATGAAGGTAATTTGTTGTTTGTTTTTTGCTTTTTAAAAAAAATTCTGAACGTTATCTGAAACACACAGCCAATATGCTTTATTAAAAGTAAATCTTGGTGGTTTTTCTTCATTCCTTCTCTCTATACTTTAAAATGTATGGAAAACAATTGTCTTGCTGATTTTTATCTGCTGCTGATTTTCCTGTAGCCAGAACTGTGGGGTTTAATCCTTAATCGTACCAGGCTTAAATAATCCCTTCAACCCTTTTCATTATATTTCTCTTATTCTGATAGTTTAAAAAAGCATCATTCTCAAGCATTATTTTTGAACTGTACACTTCAAAGTAAACTTTTAAACTAGGCATTTGTGTGCCTATTGGTCTCCGTTCTTAGTGTCTTTCTTTTCTTACTGCATTTATTTGCAGTTTATACTTTAATTAGATGAATTTACCACTTGTCCAAATTGTTTTTTTCACCTTTGAATCTCTGTTCAGTGTTACAACAATGTAATGCATGTCTTTCTGCTAAAGTTAATTTCTTTTTTTCATAAAAACTAAATCATACATTGGCTCTCCTTCTTCTCCGGTGTTTTTTTTTTTTCAAACTGTAGGTAGTCCAATCACTTAAATATTGCTTTGGCATTCTGTTGAGTTCTGTTGGGATTTAATTCTATTTTTTGGTGTTATATTTTTACTTATCTCTGCTCTCAATAGTTAAAAGTTTTCAAAGGTTTGAAGACTCTTAAGTTAATTACTGTTATCACTTTACAAAAATTAGTGCTCAATAAGAATCGCAATTTGATAATTTTAGGGTAAATCATACTCTCTGAGAATGGATTTTAATGTAGTTGGTGCCTGAGATAGAGAACAGATTTTAATGTAATTAGTCTGTGAGACTCAGATTTTTCACTTGGTTTTCTATTTTTTCTTCTTTCTGAGGAGGGATAATTTAGAAAATTTAGCAACTTATAGCTCAGTGTTTTGGCCTTTTTAGTGTATTTTTCTGGAGATCTGAAGATCTGCCCTAGATTTCTATAAGTATCTTGTGTTTTATTTCTAGGTGGAAATTCAGAAAGTTCACTGAAAAACCGTTCTGCTTTCTGTAGTGATAAGCTAGATGAATACTTGGAAAACGAAGGCAAGCTGATGGAAACAAGCATGGGTTTCTCTTCCAGTGCTCCCACATCTCCTGTGGTATACCAGCTTCCCACCAAGAGTACCAGCTATGTACGAACACTCGATAGTGTACTAAAGAAGCAATCTACTATTTCCCCTTCTACCTCCTACTCTTTGAAGCCTCATTCTGTAGCCCCTGCCTCTCGAAAGGCAAGGTGTCAAAACAAACAGGCAACTTTAAGCAGCCGAGCTAAATCACCTTATAAATCTATTTTACCATACCCTGTTTCACCAAAGCAGAAAAACTCTCATATGATTCTAGGAGATAAGGTCCCCAAGAACTTTTCAAGCACCATTTCAGAAAATCAGGTGAATAACTTTGTTGTGCCAACTTTAGATGAAAATGTATTTCCAAAGCAGATTAGTTTGCGTCAGGCACAACAGCAGCACCAGCACCAGCACCAAGGAACCCGCCCTCCAGGCTTGTCTAAATCTCAGGTGAAACTAATGGACCTGGAAGACTGTGCACTTTGGGAAGGAAAGCCAAGGACCTATATCACAGAAGAACGAGCAGATGTATCCTTAACAACTCTACTTACAGCCCAAGTAAGTATCTGCTATTTTCTAGAAGCATATTTGTGCTAAGCCTGAAAGAATGAGGTTAGTGAGGAGAAACAGTAGTGGGGCTTTTTGGTAGGATCATCAGCTAGTTTTCAGCAGTTAGTGAAAGCAGTTGTCTTTCCCCATTTGCTCTTTACTAACTGGATTAAGTATAGATTTCTCTTGCCAGCAGAGGGAGACATTACAGTTAGACTTTTGAATAATGGCCCTCCTGTATAAAGGCCGCTGGCTAATCTGAAAATTGGTAATTTCGTTCTGCAGCATGTGGGTAGTATACATTTGCTGATCTTGTTAAAACAAATTTGAAAATTCTGTTTAAAAGGTACTGAATTCCAAAAAATCCAAAAAATTAACTTATGGAGAGAAAGACTTATCTTTTATAAAATTTTCATTTGTCATTGATATACCATCTTGGCGTCCTCCAGTGCATGTGATTGACACAAAAGCATGCTGATAATTTTTTCATGAATATCTGTACTTTACTTTCCATTTTTAAGTTCTGTGACTGAGTTCTGGAGCTGAAAATCATCAGATGTTGGAACTAAATGCAGATTGTTTTCTTTATTATTAAGCATTAATAAAAAATTTTATTCACGTATTACCCTGTTTCCTTTTCATTAATTACCCTGGAGCAGGAGCTAGAAAAGTTCTTCTGTAAAGGGCCAGATAATAAATATTTTAGGCTTTGCCGAGTTACTCTTTTGTAGTAACTCAGATCTGCTGTTATAGCCACATATAATATGTACATGAAGGTGCCTGACTGAGTTCCAATTATAAAACTGGCTGAATTTGGCCCAGGGGTCTTACGTCTGTTATTATGTGTAATATCTGTTGAGAATCATCATTTTTTTCTCTCTATTCCATCTTGTTAATTTTGCTCCTAATTAATGAGAATATTCTCTTGTCTGTGCATTAGAATAGATGGGAGATTGTACAGGGTACTGGTTATATTCATGGTTTGTCCTTTGACTCTGTGTTAGTTTTATGCTGTTAGTACTCGAGAAGGCATACCAATAAATGACTGTTAAGTAGTTGCTGTTACAGGGTAATGATTTAGTGGAATTACAATGTTCTACTCTAATTTTAGGCATCTCTGAAAACTAAACCCATTCACACCATCATAAGGAAACGAGCTCCTCCTTGCAACAATGACTTCTGTCGACTGGGTTGTGTATGTTCAAGTCTGGCATTGGAAAAGCGCCAACCTGCTCACTGCCGCCGACCAGACTGCATGTTTGGTTGTACTTGTTTGAAAAGAAAAGTTGTGCTTGTCAAAGGGGGATCCAAAACTAAACATTTTCAGAGGAAGGCCGCTCATCGAGATCCAGTATTTCATGATACTCTGGGAGAGGAGGCAAAGGAGGAAGAAGGAACAATCAGGGAGGAGGAAGAGCAATTGAAAGAAAAAAAGAAAAGAAAGAAGGTGGAATACAGTGAGTATTACTTGAGAGTTAAAATAGTGTGGTATCGCATTTTTTAAAAAAAAAAATGGTTGTTTTAAAATACTATCATTTACTTTAATCCTTTCTTAAATTTCTCATTTTTTTCTACTTTAACCCTTGATAAATGATGTAATAAGAATTTTTTTTTTTTTTTTTTTTTTTTTTTTTTTTTTTTTTAAATGAGACAGAGCCTCAAGCTGTTGCCCTGGGTAGAGTGATGTGGCATCACAGCTCACAGCAACCTCCAATTCCTGGTCTCAAGCGATTCTCCTGCCTCTGCCTCCCAAGAAGCTGGGTCTATAGGTGCCTGCTGCAATGCCCAGCTTTTTTTTGGTTGCAGCTGTCTTTGTTGTTTGACGGGCCGAGGCTGGATTCAAACTCGCCAGCTCAGGTGTATGTGGCTGGCGTCTTAGCCACTTGAGCCACAGGCGCCGAGCCAGATCTAATAAGAATTTTGAGAATTCTTAACATCCTACATGTGTGATATGCATGCATGTGCACATACGTATGCCCACCTTTTAAGTTGAGTTTCATCCATTTTCTTTATTCCCCTCACCCCAATGTGTGCATGTGCATATATATATATATACAGATACTCTTTGGGAAAAATCCAAATAAACCATACAATCCATCATGCTTTCTAAAAGGAAATGTTTGCGGTAAGACCCTTTGGTCACGGAGATAAGATAGGGATATGACAGAACTAAGTCATGTACTTTTTAAAAAACATTTTTTCTGGGTGGTGCCTGTGGCTCAGTGTGTAGGTACTGGCTCCATATACCAAGGGTGACAGGTTCGAACCCGGCCCCGGCCAAACTGCAACAAAAAAAATAGCTGGGCATTCTGGCGGGCACCTATAGTCCCAGTTACTCAGGAGGGTGAGGCAAGAGAATCACCTAAGCCCAGGAGTTGGAGGTTGCTGTGAGCTGTGATGCCAGTGCACTCTACCCAGGGTGACAAAGTAAGACTGTCTCAAAAAACAAAAAAAACAAATGTATGTTCTCCCAGGATCTTTTGTGACTTTCTTATTTGTGCACATGTGCGTTCGTGCATACATACACATTTATGGAACTGTTGTATATGTGATATTATAGGCTGCAAACATTTAATATCATAAGGTCATAGTCTGCTTTCTATGTCATTAGTTGTATATCTACATTACAATGTTAGTTTTCTTTTTTTTTTTTCTTTTGAGACACTGTGTCACCCTCAGTAGAGTGCTGTAGCATCACAGCTCACAGCAACCTCAACCTCTTGGGCTTAAGCGATTCTCTCTTGCCTCTGCCTCCCAAGTTGCTGGGACTACAGGTGCCTGCTGCAGTGCCTGGCTATTTTTGTTGTTATTTTTTCTGGTTTGGCTTTTTTTTTTTAATTAGGAACAATACAGTGATGAACATTCATGGACTACTAAAAATGGAATTACTGTGACAGTATATGTGAAGCATTTGTGTGTGTTTAGTAGAATACTACCAACTTAGACATGTGCAAGCAGTTGGATAGTATCTGAACACTGTACATTTACAATATATAAAAACTGTCAAACTAATAGGCAGAATTGTTTTAAAGTAGCTGGGAATACAAGTGCCCACCACAATGCTGGGCTGGTTTTTCTATTTTTAGGAGAGGAGAGGGTCTTGCTCTTCCTTTGAGCTGGTATCAAACTCCTGAGGTCAAATAATCCACCTGTTTTGGCTTCCCAGAGTATAAATTTGTCATTTCTTTAGTGATAGGTTTATTGAGCATTTGTCATAAACTTTTTTCCTGTGAATTGTCTTTTTTAATTCTTTGCTAACTTTTATTGGAGTGGCCGAGTTTTCCCCCCTTTACATTTTGGAAGACCTTTATTTTTTTACAGGCTGTAATTTTATAATTTGTATTTTAATTTTGTTCATAGCTCCCCTTTCCCCCCCAAAGGGAAATAGCAGAGATAGTTAATTATGGCAGTCTTTTTCTTTTATGGTTTTTACCTTTGAAGTCTTGCTTAGAAAGTCCTTCTCTACCCTTAAGATTATAAAAATGTTTAATTAGACGTTCTTCTGGTACTTTTACAAACTTAAATTAAATTTTTAATATATCTGGAATTTATTTGATGTGACATTTGTAGTAGGGAGTCATTTTTTCCTCCAAAAGGCTAGTCAGTTGTGCCATCACTTACTGAGAAATGTATACTTTCCTACTGGCTTAAAATGTTACTGTAATGTAGCAAATTAAAGTATACTTCTAACATTTGGTTCTTTTTCTGATCTCTCTGGTTTTGTGACCAGTGCTAGGCTATTTTGTTTACTATGTTAGTGTTTAAGTTTTATATACCTTAATGATTTTTGTATAAGTAAAGTTGTAGAGCTTTAAAATGAAACATAATATAGAATTTCTAGCTCCATCTATATCTTTTTACTGTCATACTTAAAACAATACATAGCCCTTTCAGGTGGCGCCTGTGGCTCAGTGGGTTGGACACTGGCCCCATATAATGAGGGTGAGGGGTTTGAACCTGGCCCTGGCCAAACTGCAACAAAAAAGTAGCCAGGCGTTGTGGCAGGTGCCTGTAGTACCAGCTACTTGGAAGGCTGAGGCAAGAGAATTGCCTAAGCCCAGGAGTTGGAGGTTGCTGTGAGCTGTGACACAATAGCACTCTACCGAGGGCAATAAAGTAAGACTGTCTCAAAAAACGAAAACAAAAACACAACCATTTCAAAGTAACAAGAATAAATTGCAAAAATACTTGTAAGCAGTAATATTGTACATCTCTTAGGCTGTCTTGCTTTTTAAGTTATTGTCTTCACCTGGTACCCCATCCTTGACCAGAATCAAACTCTGGAAGTCAGCCAGTTGTCAAAATATTTTTTGGTTTATTTGTTCCTACAGTTCATTTAAATCAAACAAACATGGCTTGCTATTCCTCTTTAGGAGCCAACAGTTTTCTTGTGTTAGGGAGGGATGAAGAAAGGGATATTTTTGTTAATTATTTCTATATAAAATGGAAGAGTTCTTGGAGAAAAAATGTTATTGAAACCATAAACAAACAAAAATAAATATAAAAAAAGAAGAGTTAAAACCTCTTAATATATTTTGTAAAAAGGTAGGTGGAAAATAAGAAAAAAATAAGTTATAAATGATCTAGGGGAGTTGAAGAATGAATAGAAAATCAAAGGAAAAAATAAAGAAATGATGAAAGAAAATAACACAGCTGAAGAACATGAAATTTCAGATAAAAAAGAGCCCACTGGCTCAGCGCTTGTAGTTCATTGGCTAGGGTGCTAGCCACATACACCAGAGCTGGCAGGTTTGAATCCAGCCCAGGCCTGCCAAACAACAATGACAACTACAACCAAAAAATAGCCAGGCATTGTGGCGGGTGCCTGTAGTCCCAGCTACTTGGGAGGCTCAGGCAAGAGAATCACTTAAACCCAAGAGTTTGAGGTTGCTGTGAGCTGTGACATGACGGTACTCTACCCAGGGCGACAAGCTTGAGATTGTTTCAAAAAAAAAAAAAGAAGGGCCCACTGAACCCTGGGCAATTATAATTTAAAAATCTTTACCAGCTGGGCTCAATGGCTCACACCTGTAATCCTAGTACTCTGGGAGGCCAAGTTGGGTGGATTGTTTGAGCTCAGGAGTTCGAGACCAGCCTGAGCAAGAGTGAGACCCCCCCAGCTCTAATAAAAATAGAAAAACGAGCCAGACATTGTGGCAGGCACCTGTAGTCCTACCTACTTGGGAAACTGAGGCAAAAGGATTGTTTGAGCTGAAGAGTTTGAGGTTGCTATCAGCTATGATGATGCCATGGCATTCTACCTAGGGCAACAGAGTGAGGCTCTGTCTCAAAAAAATAAAACTAGGCTCGGTGCCTGTAGTTCAGTGGTTAGGGCACCAGCTACACACACCAGGGCTGGTGGATTCAAACCTGGCCTGGGCCGCTAAATAGCAATGACAACTACAGCAAAAACTAACCACGTGTTGTGGCGGGTGCCTGTAGTCCCAGCTACTTGGGTAGCTAAGGCAAGAGAATTGCTTAAGCCCAAGAGTTTGAGGTTGCTATGAGCTGTGATGCCATGGCAGGCTACCGAGGGTGACCTAGTGAGACTCTGTCTCAAAAAAAGTATTACATCCTTTTGACATTTCAGAACATTAAAAATAAAGAAGATATACTGAATGCTTTTAAAGGATCCTAAATGTTTCCTGTTTTGTGTAGGAAGATTTACAGTCAGTTTGGTGTTAGATTATCAGTAATGTTGAATGTAATTTTTTATTTAAAGATGTGGTGAGGTTAGCTAACCAAATTATAAATCAAATAAGTACATATGCCAGGCTCTGTGGCCCCTGCCTGTAATCCTAGCACTCTAGGGAACAAAAGTGGGAGGATTGCTTGAGCCTTGTAAGTTGGGAGACCAACCTGAGCAAGAGCTTGGCCCGTCTCTTACTAAAAATAGAAAAATTAGCCAGTTGGTTGCTCTGTAGTCCCCAGCTACTGGGAAGGTGAGGCAGGATGATTGATTGAACCCAAGAGTTTCAGTTTGCTGAAATAGGTATATAGTAAAAAGATGAGACACATTTATTAAAAGATGCCACAAGTAACTAAAGTCCTATAATGTTTTAAGTGTCATGAACAAAAGGTTTATTGTCAACCCAGAAGACAGAGTGATAATGCTAGGGGGTCTTTGGGAATGAATACATATTAGAAGGTATTTGAATAGAAATATGGGGAGACTCTTTCTTATTTTTTTTTCTTTTGAAGACAGAGTCTCACTCAGTTGTCTGGGATACGATAGAGTACAGAAGCATCATCATAGTTCACTGCATTCTCACATTCCTGGGTTCCAGTGATCATCCTGCCTCAGCCTCCTGTGTAGCTGGGACTATATTTGTCTACTACTATGCCTGGCTAATTTTTTTTTCTTTCTTTCTTAGTAGGAATAGGGTGTTACACTTGCTCAGGCTAGTCTTCAACTCCTGAGTTCAAGCAATCATCCTGTCTTTGACCTCTCAGAATGCTAGGATTACAGGTGTGAGCCACTGCA
>CAUYPK010110090.1:0-11963 GCA_963574355.1 Loris lydekkerianus | reverse complement strand
TGTCCTGGAGAGCTGGTTTAGTTGTGGCAAATTTCTTCAACATGTGAATGTCGTTGAAGTATTTAATTTCTCTGTCATAAATGAAGCTCAGTTTAGCTGGGTACAGGATTCTGGGTTGAAAGTTATTTTGTTTTAGGAGATTAAAAGTTGATGACCATCCTCTTCTAGCTTTAAAGGTCTCAGCAGAGATATCTGCAGTTATTCTAATATTCTTCCCCTTGTAGGTAATAGTTTTCTTTTGTCTGGCAGCTTTCAGAATTTTCTCCTTCATATTAACTTTAGTGGAATTGATTATGATTTGTCTGGGGGATGTGTTATTCGGGTTTAGTCATGCTGGAGTTCTGAAACTGCTATTTGAATTTTGGAATCTCTTGGCATGTCTGGAAAATTCTCCTTCATAATCTCATGGAGAAGAGACTCTGTGCCTTGTGAAGCCACTTTGTCACTTTCGGGGATCCCTATAAGACGAATATTGGTTTTCCTTGAATTATCCCAGAGCTCTCTGAGAGAGTGGTCTGTTTTTGCTCTCCATTTCTCTTCTTCTTTGAGGGTTTGGGAGTGTTTGAAAGCTTTGTGTTCAATGTTAGAAATCCTTTCTTCTGCTTGCTCCATTCTGTTACTGAGGGATTCTACTGTGTTTCTAAGATCTTTGAGGGATGCAACTTCTTGTTTCAATGTGTCAAAATCTTTGGTCATTTAGTGTTTGAATCCGTTGAATACTTGAGATAACTTTTGGAATTCTAATTCAATCTTCCTTGTCACCTGGGGTTAAGTCCAGAATCCTTTTAGTAGCCATTAGTCCTCACAGGATCTGAACCTCCCACTTCATTACCTTCCAGCCCTCACCTCATATCACTTTCCTCTTGCCCACTCTGCTCCCACCCCTCTGGCCTTCCTGGTATTCGTGAACATGCCAGGCTCCGTCTTGCCTCACTGTTCCTCTTCTGTCTGGCTGGTCATGCTTAGGGATCTCAGGGTCCATTCACACCTCCTTAAACTTTTCTCTGAACACCAGTTGGTCAGTAAGACCTTCTCTGACAATTCTACTTAGAATTACAGTTGCAAATCCCCAAATCACAGTACCCCCTATTCTCTTGTATTGCGTTGCTCTTCTTCATAAGATTTATCACCATTAAACATTTTATATATAGTATTTAATGTACTTGGTAGTTTATTTTTTGTCAGCTGGTGGGAGTTGTAAAACATGACTGCAAATTCTTTGACACTTCTGTCATAGAGAGGTAGGTTCTCCATTCCCTTTCCCTGAATCTGGGCAGTATAGTGGGAATGACACTATGTGGCTTCTGAAGCAACGCCAGAAAAAGTTATGCAGCACTTGCCGTGTTCACAGAGACACTTGCTCTTGGAGTCCGAGTGCCCTGAGGAAGCCATGCTGTGAGGAAGCCCTGGTCAGATGGAGAGGTCATACATGGGTGCCCAGTCGTAGTATCAGCTCGCCTTCAGGGATGCTGGACCAGGTGCTCAGAACTAGTGAAAGATGGACTTACATGTGATAGACAATTGCAATTCAACGTGAAAGATGCTACAGTGAGGTATTTCCAGAAAGCTGTGGGAAATGATGGGAGGGAGAGTAATTAATTTTCAAGGGAGGACTGTAAGTTAAGGCTCAGAGACATGATGCTATTTGAGCTGCCTTGAAGGATGAGCAAGAATTTTCCATGCAAAGAAATAAAGAATGAAGAACTCTTGGTCTTCCATTCTTTCCAACACTCAAATGGTTTTGAGGGCAGAGAAGGTTCATCTTTCTGAAAACAAAAATCAAGCAATGACCAGAAGCATAAACTGAGCTGCAGAGTGATTACTGGTATGCAGGAATAAAACTACCAGGCTTAGGTAAGACTGTAAATAGAGACCAGCAAGGCGTTTCCCTTTTCTGGGCCTGTTTTCTCACTAGTGAAAAATAAAGGTCAGGTAAGAAGAGACTAAGTAATTCTCAGTCAACAATTCCATGATTCCAAATCTTCCCCAAACTTTATCTTTTCAAGGTAAAGAGTTTCCATTCCCTTCACTGTTCCTCATATGATGTTAGTTTCTACTTTGTCAAAGTCCAGTTCAAAACATAGTGTAGCATAGTGTAATACCCAGAATGCATGTTATCCCTGAGGCATGCTCCCACTGGAGAGCAGACCCGGAGGCAATTTCCCTTTTTATCGACATGTTGTACTTGAATAGGTGCAGCCCAAGGCTTCATAAGCTATTTTCTATCACATCATATGTTCAAGGTCTTTTTTTTCAAGGTCTCCTTACTAATTCATCCATGTATTATGCCTTATAAATTTATGCCAGTGATTGAACCTAAATGGAGGACCTGACATTCATTCATGTTAAATTTATTTTAATATCTCTAGAAGCATCTAACATAGTTAGTCAATAAATATTTGTTGGCTTGAATAGATTTTCATTTTACTTTAGGCTGTCAACACATCTTAACAAAAGCATTTTGAATTGGTGTTCATTTTATATCTTATAATACTCAAACCTTCTACTTTAAAAAGTGATTTGAGATGAGAACATCGATTCAGCATTCTCTCTCAGCTGTATGATTTCTGTAAATCAGACAAATATTGTATTTTTGTTTTCATAACAAATGTGACCTAGAAAAGACATTAACTTGGTATTTGTGACCAGCCTTCTCCATTAATGTGTAGACATGTCTTTTAATGTATAAAGATAACAAAGAAATCCAGGCCTGGTGGCTCATCCCAGTAATCCTAATACTTTGGGGGGCTAAGGCAGAGAGGACCACTTGAGGCCAGATGTTGGAGACCAGCTTGAGAAACATAGTGAGAGACCCTCTCTCTGCAAAAAAAATAAAAAGAAATTAGCTGGCCATGGTGGTATTGTGCTGTAGTCCCAGCTACTAGGGAGGCTGAGGTAGGAGGACCCCTTCAGCCTAGGAGTTTGAGGCTGTAGGGAGCTATGATGGTGCTACCCCAGCCTAGGTGACAAAGTAAGACTGTCTCTAATAATTTAACAATAACAGCAACAACAAGATCACAAAGCACACTAAAAGCAAAAGACAAGGTCCTCTATTGTGTAGACTTTAGAACATTACAAATAACAACATAGTTATTTCACTGAAAGATTCCCCAGTGCAAATCCTATATGGAATAGGAGACATAAGGTCCTTTAAGCACTCTGTCAGCTACTGCCTGGCCCAGGACTCTAGGGGTGGTAAGTGCAGGGTTGACTCTCAGATTTTGAATGAGGCCATCTTGGGTTTTTGTAAAAAATGTCAAAAGTTCTAAATCAGATTGTTCAGGGCAGTATCCATGAATTGGTAAGGATGACATCAGCTGCATGAAGGAAACAGATAAGAAGCAGGAGCCTGGAACCGTTGGCTTCCCTGAGATTGATTGTCCTTCTCACCCCAGAAGCCATGCCTGGCCTTCCAAGGCTCTGTCCACACAACATGACACAGTGGCTTCCCCTCCTCCTCAGCAGATGGAGGGTTATAAAAAGGTGGGGCTGAGAGGGGCCAAATACAATCTCTAATGATTATATAGTTCAGCATTTTTTAAAAAAAATTCTGTGCTTTTCAAAAACTGCAGAAGTGACTGCATGTATAAATAGACCTCTCTAATGGATGTCTGGTTGCCATTGACTCTGCAGATTTAATCCATTAAGTGCTTTCTGTAGAAAAAGGCCACAATGCCCCACAATGCCCCACAATGCGGAGGGTCAACCTTAAGAAAACAAAACACAACCTGAAAGGGGCAGTGCAAGGACAGAAATCCAAACAGCCTGCCACAGTAAAAGGCTCTTTGTTGCCTATTCATTTATTTATTTTTTTCCAGAAGGGAAGCTAAATCAGGAGCCTGGTGCTTGTACTAATCTTTTTCTTTCCTTGTTTCTCCTGGCTCAGGAAGGAAGCCATTCAGGCGACAAGCAGGCTCTTATCTGCAGCTTCTTATCATTAACCAGAGGAGCTTGTGCTGGAAATGAGATTCAGAGACACATCCAGGAAAGGCTGTTTCCTTAATTGAGTACCTCCCTTTTGAAGTCCTGTCTCCCCAGCGGAGCCTGGGGCTGGATGGGTCCCCCTGGCCAAGATCACTCAGTGTGTAATCTCTCACACACCAGAAGCAGATGCTCCAGACATGAAGCTTTTCTGAAAGGCCTTTGATAAGACTTCTCAACCCTCCACACATCGGGCAGGCAGAGGGAGAGCCAATTTTCAGAAAAGCCACTGATCAAAGGGATATTATATGCTCCTGGTGTTTTCCCGCCAGTGACACCTCAGCCAAGATTCTGCAGCTTGGGGGAATTCTTACCATCTTGTCCCTTCCCTGCTTCCTCTGCCCTGCCGTCACTGGGTGTGGTCAAGTTTAAATGGCATTGCATATATAAAGGACTTGACATCGATTAGGTATGTGATAAATAATATGATAATAAATGTATTCTATCTGTCAGCTCACTGGGGGTCCTGCCATTCTCTGTGGGTCACTGCTGATCCCTGAGAGGTTCAGGACCCCCAAATGAAAGATTATCCCAAGGCATGAGACGAAAGGAAAACGGAGTCATGGTTCTGTGCAATCAAAGTGGCTTTTATTCCACCTGGGTGCAGGTGGGCTGAAATTCCTGACTGGGAAGAAATCCACATGTGGGCTATAGCAGATGGGGATTTTAAAGGGCCAGAGAGGCAGGGATTGGCCCTGCACTATTTCCTGGGAAGGACATATGCTCAATTCTTCCTGGGTGGGTGAGTAATCTAATTTTATCATTCTCTAGAGCCCCTGGCTCCCATTCTCCCTGTCCTCTGGCAAACCTGGTACTCACTCTTGGTTCTAACAGCCCTCAATTTGTTTGTGTGTTTGTTTAGTGAGACAGTCTCCCTCTGTTGCCCACGCTAGAGTGCTATGGTGTCGGCCTATATCATAGCAACCTCAAACTCCTGAGGTTGAGCGATCCTCCTGCCTCAGGCTCCCCAGTATCTGGGACTACAGGCACCCGGCACAATACCCTAAAGACATTTTTTTCTATTTTTAGAAAAAAAAAAAAAAGACTTAGCTTAGGCTGGTCTTGAACTCCTGAGCTAAAGTGATCCTCTCACCTTGGCCTCCCAGAGTGCTAGAATTATAGGAGTGAGCCATTGCACCCAGCCTGGTCCTCAGTTTTAAGAACAGGGACTGAGGATCGAAATTACTCTTCCTTCACTGGACAGATTCCTGGGTAGGGAATAAGATAGGGCATGGGTATTTCAAGAAGGGGCCAGTATCTGGCACTCTCAGATTGATACCCCAGGGAGAAACACAGCACACCAATATGGCCCTGCTCACTCCATCTCCTACCTTTTTCCTACTGTTTTATTAATCTCTAGTCACTTTGTCCCATTCACTCTTCTTCAGACACATCATGAATGCTGCTTCAAGGCTTTCACCTCTGCTGTTTCCCCTGCCTGGAAAGTCCTTTCTCCATATTCTCACCTGGCTGGCTCCTTGACCACATGCAGTCTCTGCTGGCATATCAGTAAAGCCTTCCTTGACACTATCTAACATAGCCCTCTTCTTCTAAGTAATCCCTGCTTTACAGTCGACATAGCATCTATTGCTATCTAAAATTAGGCTATTGATTGGTTTACTTTAATGCTCAGTACAATGCCTAGAACACACCAGACAGTCAATGAATATTGTTTGGATATTTAAAGAAAACAAGAGAACAAGCATCAGAAAACATGTAAGCAATTTAAGCAATTAGATAAAAATGCATGACCTAGGGAGGCTTGGGGAAAATGACGAATTTATGCTGATAAAAGAAACCAAAAGGGTAAATCAGAAATAAAAGACGTCAGAGGAAAGACATATACACAAGAATGAGTCGGGCACATTTAGGTGATGGCATGGGGACTAACCAGCTAGTGCAGAGCTGCTCTTTTGGAAAAGAGAAAGGGCTGCAGAGAGGTGATGATGGTGTGGCATTGAACTCGGGACTATGGTACGCTGTAGGTTGCATACCACACAAAAGGAACTGCATCTCAAAAGGTGACCTTCACACTTGGAAAGTTCAGCATCTATTTCTTAGCATATTTTTCCTACTCTTTCCTCTCTTTCTGGAACATCCATGTACACTGGTCTCACATTTTTCTAAGACTCTATTATTCCTCTTCATTTAATCTTTTCTCTGTTCTATAGATTGTGCAGTCCTTATCCAGGTATGTGGAATCTTCAAGTTTGCTGGTTAATTCTACCAGTTCAAATCTACTGCTGAGACCCTCTAGTAAATTTTTTGTTTTAGTTACTATACTTCTCAACTACAGAATTTCCATTTAGCTTTTTAAAAATAATTTCGTATCTTTATTGATATTCTCTATTTGATGAGACATTATCATACCTTCCTTTCTATCTTTAAGCATGGCTTGCTTCAGTTCTTTGAATATTTTTCTTTTTCCTTTTCTTTTCTTTTCTTTTCTTTCTTTTCTTTTCTTTTCTTTTCTTTTCTTTTCTTTTCTTTTCTTTTCTTTTCTTTATTTTTTTTTTTGAGACAGAATCACTAAGTCACCCTCGGTAGAGTGCTGTGGCATCACAGCTCACAGAAACCTCAAACTCTTGGGCTTAAGTGATTCTCTTGCCTCAGCCTCCCAAGTAGCTGGGACTACAGGCGCCTGCCACAATGACCAGCTATTTTTTGGTTGTTGTCATTGTTACTTAGCAGTCCTGGGCTAAGTTCTAGCCCACCAGCTCCGGTGCATGTGGCCAGCACCCTAACCACTGAACATGGGCACTAAGCCAGTTCTTTGAATATTTTTCTAATGCTTACTTTGAAGATTTGTCTATTAAATTCAACACCTGGGCACTGTCACAAAGAGATTCTCTTGCTTGCTTTTTTATTTTCTCTTCTGTGTAAGAGTCATACTCCTCTTTCTTTGCCTGTCTTGTAAGATTTTTGTTGAAAATTATTTTAGGTTATATGCTATAGCAACTCTGGATATCAATTCCCCTCCCTTGTCTCTAGGGCTTGCCTATGCTCTTGCTTGTTTTTTCGTTTAGTTAGTTGGCTCGGCTATTTAGTGGAGGCTATTTCCCTTATAGTATAAAGCCTTCGTTGTGGGTCCTCAGAGCGTGCAGACTAGGGTGTGTCCACAATTAACTTTTTTTTTTTTTTTTTTTTGCAGTTTTTGGTCAAGACTGGGTTTGAACCCACCACCTCTGGCATATGGGGCTGGTGCCCTACTCCTTTGAGCCACAGACGCTGCCCACCTTTTTTTTTTTTTTTTTTGTTAGCAAAAACAAAGTGGTTTTAGCAAGTCTCTCTTTGTCTCTTTCCCTGATGTCTGTTTTCTTTCTCAATTGGTGTTATACTCATTTATTAGGGTCCATAACTCCTGGCTGATTTCTCTATTTTTTTACGACAATCCTTTGGCACATAAATTGCTCAAGAGTTTGATCCAATTAATTCTGATGTTTTTGCAAAGACAATTTTTGTGTTTTTTTTAAATGATTACAGGAGGGCTATTTTAGGCTATCTCCTCCCCTGGTCTTCTCTGGTGAACTAAGTGGTTTATATCTTCCTGGGTAGAAGATACACCTCTGTGCAAACTGAAGTGAGGGTAACGGTAAGGTTTCAGTCTTACTGGGTTTTCATGCTTGGGGTAGAGCCTCTGTCATATGAGTAGTGACTGGGTGGCCGGATAAATTCACCAAGAATTTATTCCCTTCAGCTTAGGGTTAGAAGGGAAAAGAAGTGCTGTGGCTTGTCCCATCTGGTAGGATATAGTAACCCTGGAGTGGAGGGGAGAGGGAGTTACATCTTTTTGGCCCTACCTGCTGAGAGTGTTGCTTTCCTCAAGCTGAGCTGCAAGGAGAGAAAGGGGGGTGAGAGATTGTTGGCCATGGTTCAAACAAATGTCATAGAATTTTTATGTTATTGAAATCAAATGTTAGTAGATTTTTAAAAATGAATTTCTTCTTCTTTTGCTATGTGTTTTAGGCTTTTAAATGTTGTTGTTTTAAAATAGTTTCTACTCATTTTATTTGTTTCTTGGAGGAGTGCTTCTGTGAGCTCCTCAGCTGCCATCCTGCACTCATAAGCCTCATTCACATTGTAGCCAGGTGAGATTTGTGTCTTGATAATAATAACTACTTTCTGGTAGATGCCTGTAATATGTCTTACCCTAATAAACTCAGGATGTTCTAATAATTTTCCAGTTGAAAGTCAAATATTTTGAGAAGGGGGGATGTCTTTTTCAAATTTTCACAAAGGCAACTTTGAGTTTAATATTGGACTTGGTGTTGAAGGTTGGGGATGGGAGTGTAATTGTGGTGGAGGTAAAGGCAACCATGGTTTGGGTGAGTGTGAGGACAGAGCTGCTGAATCTGGGTGTGGAGATTGTCCATTATGCAACAATAAGGCATCCATCATAGGTTTATATTTATTATTACAATTATGCTGAGCATTTCCTATTTACTCCTTATGATTCTTTCTTTACACTTTTCAACTTCTTTCTGTGTCCCAAGGAGCTTCCCTGTGTGCTGTCTTGCTCTGTAGTTTCTGATCTGATTCAGAGAAGATCACAGGGCCAAAGGAATATGCCCTCTAGGTCACCATGACTTGGCCACGTCCCTCTACTGAAGATAGCAGCTCTTGGCCAATAGCCCTTTCCACATAGCCACCCATCTCCAGATCGTGGTAACTGTGTCCTGCCCTTGAACCCTCACTCTTAGTGGGTGATAATGGCTTCCAACTGTCACAAGTTCTGAGGTACTCTATTCTACTTTATTTGTTTCTCTAAATCCTGCCAATAACTTTATAAATAGTATTCCTTTTTATTAAACTGTCTTTAGATTGCCCAGTTTGAACACACCATCTGTTTTCTGATAAGACCCTGGCTGATAGCAACAGTTTTGCTGCAGATGGCAGAGACTGTCTTGAGGACAAGGTACCTTTTTGTACCTTGTACCTGAGCTAGCCATCCTGGAGGTGGGGTGGGAGTGCAGAATAATGTGGTGGTGGTGGGAGGCTAGCAGAGCTAAGGAAATGATTGTCAATGCCAGAATAAGGCTAAGATGTACAATAAACAATATAGATTCATGAACATGTGTAACATTCTCATGGAGAAAGACTACTCTGGCATCTTTGTAGAAACAGATTGAAGTAAAAGACATCTTAAGAAAAAAAGCCAACTGGGAAACTGCTGCTCTATCCTTGGAACAATGAGTAAGGGCCTAGAAAAGATAAGGATACCTAGGAAAGAAAGGAAGCTTTGGAAAGACCCAATGCAAGGAAGAAGCAGAGCTCCCTAGCAACTTATATTGGAGACAGAAAAAAAGACAAAGAACAAGAATAAAATATTATCATAGCACATATGGTTAAACTAGAGAGTTAGGGAAAATGCAGAAATAATAATAATGAGGATGTTTTATTGCAGCTAAGATTTATTAAATGTTTACTAAATTATCACAGTAGGGTTCTAAGGGCCTAACAAAGGTTAGCTCACTTAATCCTCCCAATGACTTTCTAAAGTAGGTTTTAACATTTTATAGGTGAGGAAACCAGCACAGAGAGTTGCAGTTCCTTATCAAAAGTCACTTAACTGGGTGACGCCTGTGGCTCAAAGGACTAGGGTGCTGGCCCCATATGCTGAAGGTGGTGGGTTCAAACCCAGCCTCAGCCAAAAACTGCAAAATAATAATAATAATAATAATAATAATAATAATAATCAAAAAGTTCACTTAACTAAGCAGGTTAGTGAGTAGCTGAGCTGAGATTCAAACTCCAGAGCCTGAACCCTAATACCTCTCGAGGTATGAAAGAAGTGGTTGTGGGTAAGGGAACAGTCACCCTAAATCAACCATCCAACTTTATCAAGGTGCCCACCAGGTGCCCTTAACTTCTTGCCATTTTCATACTTACCACATCTTTTCCCACGTCTGACAGAAATGCCCTCACCCTTCTTGCCCACCTCATCAGAATAACAGTCAGCATTTCTTGAGCAGTACTATGGGCTGTTGTGTATACTTGATGTGTATTCACTACTTAATCTTCATGACAACCCTACAAGGGGGGCACTGTTTTTCTCATTCATTGGAAGATAAATGACAGGGAGAAGGGAATTCTGTTTTTGTTTTGTTTTGCTATAATACTGCTTGGTACCTTGAAATAATGTCCAGCAAAGAATTGTTGAATGAATGAACAATTATGAATGAGGAAACAGAGGCATTGCTAGGCCTAAACTGAAATAACTCGTGAGCAATGAGGCCAGGCTTGGGTCCTGGACTTCACAGTGTATCACTAACTCATGTCAACTCAGCCTTTCAGATCAGCACAAATGTTACTTCTCCAGGGAAGCTGAAAGAGAAATAGATCCTTCCTCCTCCTTTCCTCTTCCTTTGGGATGTCTTAGAAGAAACAGCCTGTCCAGGCTTAGAGCAAGACCACCTCTCACACAGTATCTTTTGTATCTTTAAATCCTGTCCGGTCTTCCTCACTTCTTTTTGGCTTCTTCCATCCTTCTTGTCTGTGCTTCTGTGCTCTTGCGTGCTGAGTTTGGATTCCCAGGATCACACTCCCACCCTCAGCCTTGCCCTTTATAGCCCCTTGGCCAGATCCTGAAAATGACACTGTCCCTGCAACCACTTCTCCCCAGGCACTGGGGCCATGGTTCTGGCTCTGCCGAAGACACCACTTGGGTTTCATTTCTGTCCAGCCTTTGATCCTCTCCAAAGCTCTCTTTCCAGCCTGCAAATTGCATTAATGTCTCTGCTACTTTCAAATCATGGAGTACGGGCTGACTGGGGTGCAGCACTGTCAGAGCAGAGCTGGCACCACCTCCCCCGACTTCTCACACAGCAGCAGGGAGGGAGCTCTCAGGGGGCGTTGGTGCTAGGAGTCCAGCGAGGAGCTGGGGTGAACATACCTGTGGGGGTGCAGCACAGCCCTGAGAGTTTTGCAGATAGTGCAAAACCTTGTTTTGAACCCATGCCTTAGAATGTGGCAAGGGGAAAATGCCACAAGGACAAGTAGCGTCATCAGACTTGCCAGGTAAGAGCAGATGATATCAACCATATGACTGTGTTTTGTTTGGTGCTGCATTGGCTAAGACCTAATGTCCCACAAGAAGCTGTGGGTCTACAAACTCATGATAAGAACTAAAACTGAAATCTAGCTTTTTCCAGTTGATAAATAAGAAAACCACTACTAGATCTATGAGCTTATGAGGGAATACGTGATATTTCATAAACCACAAATACCATTTTCTCTCTGGGAAGAAACCAGTCCTTAGGAAGCCAGCTATGGAAGGCAAATTGCCTTTTGTGGTCTCGTTTCAATTCCTGGCTCTAAGAGTTTGTGACTCATAACCACAGACTTCAACTAGGCCCAAGCAACAGTGTGGAGCTGGGAACGGAGGTCATTACTGTAGGTGACTGAACTGCATCCAGCTGAGGTGGCGGAATCTGGTGCAGCTAATGAGAAAAGATAACTACTGCCTTTGCTTTTCTGCATGCTGGAGGTTTTCTTTAGTGGATTTTTATTCTCTCCATGAAATAGCACACTTGCCTCTCCAGACACGAAGTTTCCACAGATGTAGAATTACCGTATTTTGTTGTATATAATGTGCATCCATGTTTCTGGCCTCAACTTTCAGAAAAGAAAATCCCTTGTTTTAAGTTTTCAATTCTAATTTTTATTTATTTATATTTAGATACTTGTTTTTTGTATTTTATTATTTTTTTTATTGATATTAAATCGTAGCTGTGTACAATAATGCGATCATGGAGCACCATACATTGGTTTTATAAACAGTTTGACACATTTTCATCACACTGGTTAATATAGCCTTCTTGGCATTTTCTTAGTTATTGTGCTAAGACAATTATATTCTACATTTACTACGTTTCACATGTACCCTTGAGAGATGCATACACATATGAGTTGAAAGGATTGAATGCAAGTTTTATACATTCTCACAATATCTTTCTTAATCCTAAACTTGTCTTCATAGATTC
>CAUYPK010110087.1:0-19321 GCA_963574355.1 Loris lydekkerianus | reverse complement strand
TTGCTGGCTCTCTGTGTCCTCAAAGGGATGATTGTAGGCAGATCCCACCGGCAAGAGATGTCTGGAGTCTTGTCTCCCCAGATTCGCCAGGCCCAGTTACAGGGAAGCTGTTACTCAGCCGCCATCTTTAATCCCTCCTCTAATGTGAATGGTTTAAATTGTCCTCTAAAGAGGCACAGATTGGCTGACTGGATACAAAAACTCAGGCCAGATATCTGCTGCATACAAGAATCTCATCTTATCTTAAAATATAAATATAGACTCAGGGTGAAGGGATGGTCATCTATAATTCAGGAAAATGGAAATAAGAAAAAAGCAGGTGTTGCAATTTTATTTGCAGACACACTAGGCTTTAAACCAACAAAGTAAGGAAAGATAAGTATGGTCTCTTCCTTTTTGGTAAGGGTAACACTCAACATGATGAGATTTTATTTATTAGCATTTATGCACCCAACCAGAATGCACCTCAGTTTATGAGAGACTCTAACAGACATGAGCAACTTGATTTCCTCTAGTACCATAATAGTTGGAGATTTTAACACTCCTTTGGCAGTGTTGGATAGATCCTCCAATAAGAAACTCAGCAAAGAAATTTTAGATTTAAACTTAACGCTTTAACAATTGGATTTAACAGACATCTATACAACATTTCATCCTAACAAAACTGAATACACATTCTTCTCATAAGCCCATGGAACACCCTCCAAAATTGATCATATCTTAGGTCACAAGTCTAACCTCAGAAAATTTAAAGGAATAGAAATTATTCCTTGCATCTGCTCAGACGACCATGGAGTAAAAGTTGAACTCACCAATAACATGTATCTGCATATTCATACAAAGACATGGAAACTAAATAACATTATGCTGAATGATAGCTGGGTCATAGATGAGATTAAGAAGGAAATTATCACATTTTTGGAACAAAACGACAATGAAGACAGGAATTATCAGAACCTCTGGGATACCACCAAGGCAATCCTAAGAGGGAAATTTATAGCACTGCAAGCCTTCCTCAATAGAACAGAAAGAGAGGAAGTTAACAACTTAATGTGTCATCTCAAGCAACTGGAAAAGGAAGAACATTCCAACCCCAAACCCAGCAGAAGAAAAGAAATAACCAAGATTAAAGCAGAATTAAATGAAATTGAAAACAAAAGGATTACACAACAGATCAATAAATCTAAAAGTTGGTTTTTTGAAAAGGTCAATAAAATAGATAAACCTTTGGCTAACCTAACCAGGAAAAAAAGAGTAAAATCTCTAATTTCATCAATCAGAAATGGCAAAGACAAAATAACAACAGATTCTTCAGAAATTCAAAAAATCCTTAATGAATGTTATAAGAAACTCTGTTCTCAGAAATACGACAATTTGAAGGAATTGACCAATACTTAGAAGCATGCCACCTTCCTAGACTTAGCCAGAATGAAGTGGAAATGTTGAACAGGCCTATATCAAGATTGGAAATAGCATCAACTATATAAAATCTCTCTAAAAAGAAAAGCCCAGGACCAGATGGCTTCACATCAGAATTCTACCAAACCTTCAAAGAGGAACTAGTACCTATATTACTTATCCTTTTCCAATATATAGAAAGAGAAGGAATACTACCCAACATGTACTAAGAAGCAAACATTGCTTTGATCCCCAAACCAGGAAAAGACACAACAAGAAAAGAAAATTATAGACCAATATCTCTAATCGATATCAATGCAAAAATATTCAATAACATCCTAGCAAACAGAATCCAGCAACATATCAAACAAGTTATACACCATGATCAAATGGGTTTTATCCCAGGGTCTCAAGGCTGGTTCAATATACGTAAATCTATAAATATAATTCAACACATAAACAAATTAAAAAACAAAGACCATATGATTCTCTCAATTGATGCAGAAAAAGCTTTTGATGATATCCAACATCCTTTCATGATCAGAACACTTAAGAAAATTGGTATGGAAGGGGCATTTCTTAAACTGATAGAGGCAATGTACAGCAAAACCTCAGCCAATATTGTATTGAATGGAGTTAAATTGAAATCATTTCCACTCAAATCAGGAATCAGGCAAGGTTGCCCATTGTCTCCACTGCTTTTTAATATTATAATGGAAGTCTTCACCATCAAAATTAGGGAAGAAAAGGTGATCAAGTATATCCATATAGGGTCAGATGAGATCAAACTTTCTGTCTTTGCAGATGATATGATTGTATATCTGGAAAACACCAGGGTTTCTACTACAAAACTTTTAGCCCTGATCAAGGAATATAGCAGCATCTCAGGTTACAAAATCAACACTCATAAATCTGTAGTCTTTATATATACCAACAATAGTCAAGCTGAAAAAAACAGTCAAGGACTCTATTCCGTTCACAGTAGTGCCAAAGAAGAAGAAATATTGGGAGTTTACCTAACAAAGGACATGAAAGATCTCTATAAAGAGAACTATGAAACTCTAAGAAAAGAAATAGCTAAAGATGTTAACAAATGGAAAAACATATCATGCTCATGGCTGGGAAGCATCAACATTGTTAAAATGTCCATACTACCCAAAGCAATATACAATTTTAATGCAATCCCTATTAAAGCTCCATTATCATACTTTAAAGATCTCAAAAAAATAATACTTTATTTTATATGGAATCAGAAGAAACCTCAAATAGCCAAGACATTACTCAGAAATAAAAAGAAAGCAGGAGAAATTATGCTATCAGACCTCAGATTATACTGTAAATTCATATTGATGAAAACAGCATGGTACTGACACAAAAACAGAGAGGTAGATGTATGAAACAAAATAGAGAACCAAGAGATGAACATAGCTACTTTCCATTATTTGCTCTTTGATAAGCCAATTAGAAACATTCAGTGGGGGAAAAGATTTCCTATTTAACAAATGGTGCTAGGTGAACTGGCTGGCAACCTGTAGAAGACTGAAACTGGACCCACACCTTTCACCCTTAAGTAAGATAAGACTCTCACTAGATTAAAAATACATTCCTGGGACCCGATAAAACTAAAAACTTCTGCACAGCCAAAAACACAGTAAGTAAAGCAAGCAGACAGCCCTCAGAATGGGAGAAGATATTTGCAGGTTATGTCTCCAACAAAATTTAATAATCAGAATCCACAGAGAACTCAAACATTAGCAAGAAAAGAACAAGTAATCCCATCTCAGTGTGGGCAAGGGACTTGAAGAGAAACTTCTCTGAAAAAGGTGCGAGGCCTACAGGCACATGAAATTAGAGAGAATATGTTCTCTGATTGCAACAAACTTCAAAGGCAACTAGATAATTAACTAGAGAAATATCAGTACTAGACAATTCCTATATGTTTAGAAATTAAGGATTACATTTCTAAGTAATCCATGAGACAAAGAAGAAATTACAATAAATATTAGAAAATATTTTGAATTGAATGAAGCTATGACATATCAAAACTTGCAGGATGTAACTAAAGTAATACTTAGAAGAAAATTTATAGCCCCCCCTCCCTTTTTTTAAGAGACAGAGTCTCACTTTGTTGCTCTCGATAAAGTGCTGTGGCATCACAGCTTGCAGCAACCCCCAGCTCTTGGGCTTAGGCGATTCTCTCATTTCAGCCTCCCGAGTAGCTGGGACTATAGTGTCTGCCACAATGCCTGGCTATTTTTTTGTTGCAGTTTGGCTGGGGCTGGGTTCGAACCCGCCACCCTCGGTATATGGGGCCAGTGCCCTACTCACTAAGCCACAGCTGCTGCCTGAAAATTTATAGCCTTATATACTTATATCAGGAAGAAAAATATTTGATCCAATAATCTAAACTTCTATTTCAAGAAGCTAGAAAAAACTAGCAAATAGCAAATTATAATCAGAGAAGGAGAAAGAAAATAATGAGAAGAAGTCTATGAAACAGAAAACAAATGTACAATAGAGAAAATAAATAAATCCAGAAATTAATAAAATTAATAAAATATTTAGTAATATAGACCAAGAAAAAAATAGGAGGGAGGGGAGATGGTAGTTAGTGTGTTTGGCACACCTCTTGGGGGCGGGACACAAAATATAAGAGGGACTTTACCTGACAAATGCAATCAGTGTAACCTAATTCTTTGTACCCTCAACGAATCCCAAACAATAAAAGAAAAAAGAAAAAAAATAGGCAAGGTACAGATAACCAGTGCTAAGCATGGAAAAAGGGGCACCATTGTAGATTTTCTCAATAAATGCAGAATAACCATTCGATGAAAGTAAACGTCCTTTCATAATACAAATTATGGGTTAGCTAGGAATTGAAGGAATCTTCCTCAGTCTGACAAAGGGTTAACTCTAAAATGCCCTTGATGAATGTCATACTTTCCTTTTGAATTTGAGGACAAGACAAGCATGTCTGTTACAACAACTTTCATTCAAAATTATATTGATCATTGATAAAAAAATCTAAAAAGTATAAGGTCTGAAAAATGAGACTGGTTTTGTGTGACGGTGATATGATTATGCACATAGAAAATTTGAAAGAAACTACAGATTCTGTAGGAAAGGTCATAGGAGGGCAAAGTGGCTATCTGCAAGCTAAGAAGATCCCTCATGAAGAATCTGATCAGCTGGCACCATGGACATGGACCTCCAGAACTGTGAGAAAATAAATGTCTGTTGTTTAAGTCACACGCCCATGGTATTTTGTTATGGAGGCCCAAGCTGGCTAATGCTATGTGCCGTCTCTGCAGAAAAATACAAAAAATGACTGAGAGCAGTTCAGGTAGATCTAATAAATGGAATGGCAGAGCAGTTCATGGATTAGAGGATAGAATTTCTCTCCAAAGTGATTTACAACAGTGCTTCTTAAACTTTACTGTGTATACAAGTTACTGAAGGATTTTGTTAAATGCGGTTTCTGAGTCAGGAGGTCTAGGGTGTGGCCTGAGAATCTATGTTGCTAACAAGCTATCATGTGATACCAGTGCTGCTACTGAAGATATATACCATCAATGGAATTCCACTTAGTATCCTACTGAAGGACACTTTTGAGTACTGAAGATATATACCATCAATGGAATTCCACTTAGTGTCCTAGAAGTCTTCCCTTACCCCCACCTATGTCATCAGCTTATGTATTTTTTTTACTGATCAAGCAGATTCTTTAAAAATTTGTTCTCATTATTGCTTTTCTAGATTATTCTTAGTATTAAATTACTTAAAGTATTTTTAGAATGGGCTGTGATGACAGGTTCATTTTCAAAGCATTTTATTATAGAGATTTTCAAACAGCAAGCATAGAGGAAACATATAACGAGTGCCCATGTCCCTGTCAGCCATTAGTCTATTGTCTACAATTCTCAACATTCAGTCTATCTCATTTCCTCTCTTACCCTCTCCTCCCTCCTACATGGATGATCTTGAGGTAAAATCAGATATTGAGCATTTTACCTGTAAATACAAAGGGAGCAAAAAAAAAAAAAAAAAAAAAAAAAAAGAGGTTATGCATTTTTTTAAATTTATTTTTTATTGTTGGGGATTCATTAAGGGTACAATAAGCCAGGTTACACTGATTGCATTTGTTAGGTAAAGTCCCTCTTGCAAGAGGTTATGCATTTTAACAAAGAAAAAAGCTGTATTCAGTTTGTAACACTCAAGTCACATATGACTTCTGCGATTACAAGAGGTACTCAACACGACTTGTATTCATCTTTTGTTACCAGGATATACTGAGTATTACAATTTTCTTTTTCTTTTTCTTTTTTTTTTTTTTTGAGACAGAGTCTCAAGCTGTTGCCCTGGATGGAGTGATGTGACATCACAGCTCACAGTAACCTCTAACTCTTGGGCTCAAGCGATTCTCTTGCCTCAGTTTTTCTATTGTTGTAATTGTTGCTTAGCAGGCTCGGACCAGGTTCAAACCCACCAGCCCTGGTGCATGCGGTCGGCGTCATAACCATTGAGCATGGGTGCTGAGCCAGAGTATTACAATGTTAATACAGTTTTTTTCTTTTCTAAAATGTGTATACTTTTTCTTGGCATCCTCTGTATTTTAAACCGTAAGTATGATATAGTGATCACATTTAAAGAAGTTGACACTACTCAAAATCAAACACAGCAAGTTTTGGGATTTCTCTTCCTGTTTTTTTTTTTAATTTATAGTTAAGAAAATGGATACACAGTTTTTGCTTTTCTCCATGATGTGGTTTAATTATGTTCCTCTATCCCCTCTATTACCTGTGAAATTGTCAGAGATCTGGATGAGGCTTGATAAGATTCACTTTTGATGTTTTTTGCAAGAACATTTGATAAGTGGTAGGGTAGGGATTCAGAGAAGGAAAGAACATAGAAGGTTTTTGCAGTTGAAGACTAATCCATTTGGGGGCCTTCCAAAAATTACTGAGAGGCTGTATGTGTGTATCTGCCTGAGAAGTTACTTATACATGAGTGGGTATTCAGACTACTGGGCATTAAAAATTAGTATGGCTGGCAAGAATGTGGAGAAAGAGGGATCCTTTTACACTGTTGGCAGGAATGTAAATTGGTGCTATTACTACGGAGACCAGTATGGAGGTTTCTCAAAAAACTAAAATCAGTACTATCATATGACCCAGCAATCCCACTGCTGGCTGTACACTCAAAGGAAGGGGATTCAGTATAGTGAAGGGACATCTCCATCCCCATGTTTATTGCAGCACTATTCACAATTGCCAAGATATGGAATCAACCTAAGTGTCTATCAGTGGATGAATGGATAAAGAAATTGTGGTACAATGGCACAATGGAGTATTTTATAGCCACAAGAAAGAATGAAATCCTGCCATTTGAAACAACATGGGTGAAGCCGGAGAACATTGTGTTAAGGAGATAATCCAAGTATAGAAAGACAAAATCCTGGATGTGCTCACTCATATGTGGGAGCTAAATATTAAAAACCATGGATCTTATGGAGACAGAGTAGAATGGTGGTTACCAGAGGCTGGGAAAGGTAACGGGGAGAGGGAGATAAAGAGAGGATGATTAATGGATACAAAAGTATAGTTGGATAGATAAAATGAACAATATCTGATTGCACACCAAAGTGACTATGATCAACAATAAGTTAGGGCACACTTTAAAATAATGAAAAGAATGAAATTGGGATGTTCGTAACACGATGACATGTTAAATGCCTGAGGTGATTGATGTGCCCCTTGATGGCATATGGCACACCTCCCGGGGGCAGGACACAGCTACATCATGGACTATACCTAACAAGTGCAAACATTGTAACTTAATTTTTTTGTATCTTCTAATTAACCTGAAATTAAAAAAATTATTTAAAAATTAATATAAAAAAGGTAAAAAAGAGTATTTAATGGCTCATATGGCCTAAAGTCCCTGGTTATGTTTCAGATGAATCCACAAACACCAGACTTTAGAATATGGGGCCTCATTCAATGGACTGGATGGATAGCTTTCATGCTATTCAACATTGAAATTTGGATGGATAGCTTTCATGCTATTCAACATTGAAATTTGTTTTCCTTGTAACATTCTCGCCTCTGCTTGAGTTATTTTGCTATTTTTTTTTTTTAAGTGACACTTGGTGTAATATTTTTCACGTCTATCTACAAATTTTAAAATTTTGCGGAAAGGTAACCCAAAGCCAGACTTGAAGGACCTCTGCTTTTTCTCTTTCACCCTGCTGCATCCAGGAGCTTGCATGCTGCCCCTGGGGGTATGACCAAGATGCTCCAGTGTAGAGCTGTATGGCATAGGAGAAGAGAGATCTACAGTGCCCATGCCCCGACCAACCCAGGGTGGGCTACCTCTATTTCATGTTGTGTGAAATGATTCTAACCTCCTTGTTCTTAGTTTCAACAACAAATGTTTCCTATAACCGCAACATTTAATCCTATCTTTTAATTTTGCTGTTGTATTTCCTGCTGGAATCTTTAGTTATAAATGGCTTATTCTTGCCACTCATGTAAATATTCAAACACAAGAGAATACAACTTAGAAAATGAGTGCACCCTGAAATCCCAAGTGGAATATGCTGTCGGTGGCCCCATCTGTGGCCACTCACACTTACCAGTTCTAACTGGCTTTGGCCACCAGCCCCTGAGATAGTTTTCCTGCCAGCTTTGCTTGAAAGCCCACCCCACCTGGGTGTGGCGCAGCTGGACATGGAGAAAGAAGAATATCCCTGGGGACTGGCCTCAGCCCCTGACTTGCAGGATGTGTGAGTAAATACCTCAGCTCCCTTGCCTTTTTGGGGGGGATAACTGGTGATAACATTCTACATGCTCCCCTGGCTTTCCCCAGTAGGGTTAAGCTCCAGTTGCCTATAGCAGTGACTTGTTGATAGCACAGCTTCTGATGACTTCCACCCCTTCCTAGTCTCACTTCTCCACTCTCCTTCTGAGGTTTCCAGAGATCCCCTCCCAAACAAACTAGACACTTGTTCCTTGTCTCAGGAGCTACTTCTGGGAAGACCTAAGACAGCCATCATCCAAGGATAACACCATGAATTTAAATCCCCATACTTTTCACCTGGAAATGAGGAAACAATGCTATTCTAGGGGCTTTTCTGAGTGCTCTTAGGATGGAAATTTAACCTAGATTTAGCCTATTTAGGAAATGAGTCTTTGGGGGTAGGATTGCCCATTCTCTCTGGGCAGTCCTTTATCAAGCTTTCATTAACTTGGCATCACTGACATTTAGAGCCAGATAATTATTTGTTGTGGGGTGTCTTGTGCACAGTAGGATTGAGCAGCACCACTGATTTCTATTCACTAGCTGCCAAGAACATCCCCCACCCCAGCTGAACTGCTAAAAATGTCTCCAGGTTGGCAAATGTCTATGGGGGCCAAAGTTGCCCCCCTTGAAAACCACTAACATAGCTCTATTGTGAGTCTATGGCACAACATTGCATCTATGATGTTTTCTGATCACTAAACAGGAAGAAAAAGATAATCTTTGGGACTGTTCCTTGCATTTGAAGCTATCTCCTCCCAATACAATAAAGCATAAAAGGTATTGGCCAGGCATGGTAGCTCACACCTGTAAGTAATCCTAGCATTCTGGGAGGCCAAGGGAGGAGGATCCCTTGAGCTCAGGAGTTTGAGACCTGCCCGAGCAAGAGTGAGACATCATTTCTACCAAAAATAGAAAAAAATTAGCTGAGTATTGTGGTGGGCACTTGTAATCCCAGCTACTTGAGAGGCTGAAGCAGGAAGATCACTTGAGTCCAGGAGTTTGAGGTTGCTATGAGCTAGGCTGATGCCATAACACTCTAGCCTAGGCAACAGAGTGAGACTCTGTCTCAAAAAACAAAACAAAACAAAACAAAAAAAACTAAAAGAAGAATTAAAGGTATATATTAGAAGAATTCTTACATGGCAGTGAGGATTCACTGGTAGTGATAGTCTGAAAGAAGTTAATATCTTTTTTTTTTTTTTTTTTGCAGTTTTTTGCCGGGGCCAGGTTTGAACCTGCCACCTCTGATATATGGGGCCAGAGCCCTACTCCTCTGAGCCACAGGCACTGCCCAAGAAGCTAATATCTTTAGAAAAGATGGCAGCTGCCTGGTATTCGGAAGTGACTTTGGTAGGTTGCTGATGAATTTCTTAGGGTGGAGAGTGGATGGAATTCTTCAGTAAGAGGACCTTAGTGAATAGCTGGGTCTTGGATTGAACAATCCAAACTGGACTTGACCAGAGGGCTTTCTGCCATAATTATGCCTTCATCCTTAAGGCTGTGTGTTCAGATATCCCTGGGGAAAGAAAGGAACAAACCACTGTCAGGCATGGCAGTGATAACAGCAGCTTAATCTCCTATAAAGAACAAGTAAAGAGCAAATGCTTGGAAGATATCCAAGATATCACTGGGCATAGCCTGGTGTTCTTCAGGGAAATGGTAATGACTGGGAGAGGCCAAATAAACTAACAGGCTAGGGGTAGGGAGGAAAGATCAGTGAACAAGGAGTGGCTGGGGGGGGGGGGGGAGGGTGTCACCTCCAGGGTGCAGGTGGATAAAGAGCGCTGGATGTTTTCACCTGCTGTGCTTCCAGAAGTTTAGCACTGTGGGAAACAATCCTAGATGCAGACAGGAAGCTAAAAACTCTTTGTAAAACCAAGAATCAATTTAATTATTTCCCAGGGCAATGTAAGGGTGGGATTGAACTAGTGTTTCACAAACTTTGTTTTCACACCAGGTGTCAGAGCTAAGACTGTGCAATGCCTGGCAAAATGCTAGGGAAAAGGGATAGATTATTATCTAGTTGATAGTTGATAACTAATTCCTACCTGGAGTTCAGTTCTAGTTGTTGAGGGTTTGACAATTCCTTCTCATACAAGGGAAACATCTTCCAAACTTATCTGAGCTGTCTTTTCACATACCTAAAATATAAGGAGATGTTACCTCCACTTTTCAAAGTGGCTCTATCTTTTGCTACATTGAAAACCGTAGTGCCTGATCCTCAATTTGGAATCTTGGGAAGGCATAGGTGTTACTGGAACTTCTATTTTTTATAAAATTATTGACTGTCATAAGAAATAAGGTACTGTATACTTTGTTTCACTGTCTACCCCAGTGGTTCTCAAAACATAGTTGCAAAACCAGCAGCATTACCACACCTGGAAAATTGTTAGACATGCAGATCTTCAGGCCCCAGCCCAGACCTACTAACTTGGAAATACTGGAGATAGGCCCAGCAATCTGTGGCTTAGGAAGTTCGCCAGGTGATTCTGGTTTGCATTCAGGTTTGACATCCACCAGCCCATTTTACTGGGGGAAAAGACAAAGTGGGAATATTATGCCTCAACTCCATCTTGCTAAGGCTTTCAACACTCCCCCTTTAAGACAGGAAGCTCAGCTGAAAGAGTTTAGTAATAACTGCCAAACCCCAGCTTCCCCTTGTAAGGACTCCCCTTACCAGGTGTTGGCCCTTTTCAAATTCAGTTTGTATTACGGACTCCCTGTCCCCTACCGAAAACCCCTTTAAAAAGGTTTCCACCCTGTGCTTCTAGGGGTAGAGAGACCTTGAGGTGTGAACCTGCTCTCCGCCCGGCTGATCAATATAGGACCCTTGCTTAATTTGGACACAGTGCTGGTGTTTCTCTATTCCACTTGCTTCGAGTATAACAGGAATGCTTCAGCCTCTGGTCATGGGCTCCTTCTGGGTTCTTGTACTCAGGAGGGGTCTTTGCCTTTTCCTGGTTGCTCAGGAGGTCCTGACATCAGCCCCTAAAGAAAGACTGCCTCTCCCTGTAACTCAGACCTCTGTGTAGTACCCCAGATGTCAACACTGAGACCAGAGAGCAAGGCCTGGCTACTTTCAAAGTAAAAGCAAATCCCCCTGCTGGAAATGTCATCATTGCAACTTCTTGCTCAAACATGGCTCTGACTGGGTAAACAGTGATGCTGGCCTGTGGAAATCCTTCCTCTGCTCACTCCCTAAATGTTTTGTAAAGAAAGGTACATTTAGCAATAATTTCCCATTTTCCTTATGTATGGCAACTTTATGGGCAAACTTTGGGACACCCTGTAAATAAGAATAAGAAAAAATGGCTACTTTCCATGAATTCCAACATGTGCCAGGCACTGTGTTAAATAAGTTCTTCATGTGTAAATTTCATTGAAGCATCACATCAGTCTCTGTGGTAGCTCTTGTTATGGATGGAATGTATTCCCTCTCCCAAATTTGCATGTTGATGCTCCAATCCCCAGTATGATGGTGTATTGAGATGGGGCCTTGAGAGGTAACAGGTTTAGAGGAGGTTGTGAGGAGGAAGGATTAGTGCCTTCCTAAGAAGAGGCAAAGATGAGAACTCGCTCTCTCTGCCATGGAAGGCCACAGCAAGAAGGTGGTTGTCTGCAAGGGAGGGAGAGGCCCTCACCAAACCTGGGTCATGCTGGCACCCTGATCTTAGACTTCCAACTTCCAGAACTGTGTGATACATTTCTGTTGCCTCCCAGTCTATGGTATTTTGTTAGGGCAGCCTGGGATGACTGCTATAGTACTGTTATCTTATTTTATAAGTGAAGGCACAGGTTCAAAAAGACCAAGCAAACTCTCCTGGTTCATGGTACTAGAGCGTCAGAGTACGTTTGGTTAGGGCCTGGGGGATTCTGTTCACTGTCAACCTGAAGCTCCTCAATTTCCCTGTTGGCTGAGGGTTCAGAGCCCTCATTTTGGCTGGATCCTAGGGATGTGGCCCTTTTTGTGACTTGGCCTTTGGGCCTTCCTCAGTTTTCTGCATGCTACCTCCTGACTCCACAAAGTACACTTTGGGAGGAGGCATGGTGTCCACTCAAGGCTTTTGCAGTGGTCTACATTCCCCCTTTCTTTCCTTAGACACTGTCCCAGTCGGGTGACCCTCTCTCTGCTCAGGACTTGCTCAGGTACCACAGCACCAATGCTCTGCTCTAAGGAAGGCAATTTTCCCTCATCTTTCAAGACTATTTTCACACCTGTAATCCTAGCACTCTGGGAGGCTGAGGCAGGTGGACTGCCTGAGCTCACAGGTTCAAGACCAGCTTGACCAGAGCAAGAGCCCATCTCTAAAAATAGCCAGGTGTTGTGGTGGACACCTGTAGTCCCAGCTACTTGGGAGGCTGAGGCAAGAGACTTGCTTAAGCCTAAGAGTTTGAGGTTGTTGTGAGTTATGACGCCAGGGCACTCTACCCAGGGCAACAAAGTAAGAAACTATCTCAAAAAAAAAAAAAAAAAGACTATTCTCTGTCATCTTGAGGCTGCTTACATTTTCTGTACATAGACGATGGCCTCTGGTCTGTCCCTTAACAACTGGATAGCCGTTGCTTTGTACGTGCCCACTTTGTTTTCACTGCTTCTCTGATAACCCCAGTGCTGTTAAGAGCAAGGATAACACTGAAGCCCCAGTGTACCAAGACTCAGTGAGTCTACAAAATTCTGAAAAGAAGGGCCCACTGGATCTCTTTTTCAACTGAGGAAATGTGGATGTGGGGGTGGTGATGTTTGCCATTGGCAGAGTGGAGTGCTGCTATTTTGGATAGATCCATGTTTGCATTGACATTTCATGTTTGTAAAACCTCACAGCTTGTGTCGATCCAATAAAAATCATCAAGAGAGTGAAAGAAAAATACCCAGAAGGTTGGCGGACAGGAGAGCCAACTGTGTGAGAAGCACCAGAAGACTCTACTTGTCATACAAGCGTCACTAGAAGGAAAAACACAGGCAAGGCAGGAAGTCCCGCAGGCGAGAGGGTGCGGAGTGCTGCTCTGTGGCTCTCTAAGGATAGGCTTTCATCCTGATACAGAACTCATTAACAAATTAAGAAGTGCTCATTCCTTGAAATATTCGGACATTCTAACAATAGTTGAAAAGACTCTATGATGTCAGGTTGGGTTAGAAGCCAGGAAATGAGTTGGCACTCTGCAAAGTTAATAAAACATCATTTGTCACAGGATTTGCAGGTGTGGCTCAGTTCCTGAATTAAAATGTACAACAGTCCAGGGCCAAGGAGCCAGCCCTTTGCCAAGCCTAATGAGCCTGCTGTAACTGGCCTGCTCTGAGCAGTCTGTAGTCTTCATTGTGCTATCTGGGTCTGAAATGTCTTGTCTGTGCGAGGACTGTGTGAGGACCTGGCCTCTCACCCTCACCTCCATGTAGGCCATACTCATACTAGGCAGGAGCACCCTCTGTTGTTTTCCTGGAGCTGGCTAGAGGTTACTCTACCAGGTGCTTTGGTGTCTCCCAACTTTCGTCTTAGAGAAGAAGGGTATTTGGTTGATTTCGTGTATTTGTTCATTGAGATGGGCTCATGGCAGTGGTGGTGGCCGTGGGGGACAAAAATGCAGTCTTTTTTTCTGGATGAAGTAGGTTCCACAGGTGTCCCAGAATGTCAAGGTGGAATCCTCCTGGTGTTCGGGATCTTCCCCTCCCCAGGAGCCAGGGCAGGCTGATGCCCCTGGAGGAGGGGCTCCCAACCCAGTGTACTTCCTCTGGCCTTTCTGCCTGAAATTCTATTTGAAGATGGCAAAGTGCTCATAGGATAGAAGGGTGATTTTTAACCTTTTTAGTAACAGGACCACTTTACCAATTATTGAGGACTCAAAAGAGCTTTTGTTTAACTTGGCTACTCCTGGTGATGATTATCATACAAAACAGGGGTCTGGGTTACCATCTTTTTTAGATAAATAAAGTTTTTTTGGAACACTGCCAAGCCCTTCACTTACATACTGTGTATGGCTGCTTTCACGGTACCATGATAGAATTGAGTAGTTGTAACAGGCTGTGAAGCCTAAAATATTATCTGTCCTTTGCAGAGTAGTTTGTCAATTCCTGATACAAAAATTAAAATGAGAAATGTTAAAAATATTTATTAATTAATTAAAATTATCAATGATGAAACCACTACAAGATAAGAGATTCCCTTTGTTAGTTGAAAACATATCTATAATTTCAAAAAAAAAAAAAAAAGAAAAACACAAAACAGTAAGACTCAGAGTGGCATTGGTCTACACGTTGTAAATTTCATCAATGTCTGGATTAATGGTTGCAGCTGGATTCTTGTATCTGCCTCTGAATTCAATCTGTTGCTGAATATTGCTTTGGTTGAAGGAAGTGAAGAAAATCTAGCCCTATACAGGTATGTAGTTAGAAAAGGGAAGAGTATTTTAATAGTCTTTTCAGATGTTTGTAGACATTCTAGAAGCTCTGATGCCACAACAAATCTGGACAAGTGGTAATTTCTAAGACGTTGCTTGTAAAACCTGAAATTTATAGCAATGAACATTTTATACTCTGTTACATTAAAACCACTGGTCTAAACTGCACTTTGAATGGATCTTATACCCATGTAAGATTTTATAACATCACACATTCATTATTTGGAAAATAACGGTTCGTTAAATTATTCAGATCTTCCAAATGTTGACATATTTCATTTTGTATCCTATGAAAATATCGAATGTGTTAATATCAACTCCTAGTCCATTGAGAGTCCTTAAGCTGTCAAACTCATGGTCCAAAATTCTAATTTTTGCTTGAAATTTTCAATATTATAATTGGCCTGAAATATTTCAACTATTTTCCTTGTAGAGATAAGTTCATTTCATTCATTTGTGAGAAAATATCTGCCAAATAGGTGCCTAAATATGAATAACCATAGTCTGTTAGCCATGTAAAATGTTGTCCCATTAAAAAAAGAGGTTGCTCAGCTCACAACTCAAAGCATTGCACAAGAGGATTTCCTAGAGACCTGTCATGGTGTGGTGTGCAGCAGAAGTGCTTTACGAACGCTTCCCATGTAGTCACCCAGCATATTAGATAGGTACATTCAAAGGTAGTGACTTTTTATTGCTTCTTTAAGGCCATTAGGTAAAAGTGGCCCCGTTTCCTTCCTTGCAAACGTGCAGTGGTGCAGAACAGAATGACCACTAGAACAGTGTGGTGCCCCCACCTCGACCCTCCCCATCTGCTCCGGCACCAGCAGTTTTCCTTCCACTTTGCATTTGCACAATCAAGCATTGACATAGTAAAGCAGACAAGTAAGGTCTCACTGTTATTATGAAAATATAATAGTTTTGACCTTGTGTATCCCTGAAAGTGGGTTGTGGACCATACTTTAAGAACCACTGAGATACAGAAAAGGAGGGGAACAAACACAATCAAATTCTCCTGGTTCTAGAAGCTGTGTTGGGGGAATGCCGTATACTGGACAGGAGGAGGTTGTTGGACCTTTACAGTGCTCATTAGATTTTAAAGGCTCCGAGAATTGCCCTAGCTATTAAACTTTAGATTTTCCAAATCCATTTGAGCAAAACATCCCTTTATTAATACACATAGGCCACTATGAAAGTTTTGAGACAGACTCAAAACTGGCCCCTTAGTTTACTTCCAAGAAACACAGTTGACAATATTCTTTCTGATTCAGGGAGTGCGTGCAGGGTCAAACAAAAAGAACGCAGGGCTGGGGAGACCTGGGCTCCGGATTCTGCTCACCACTTACTTGCCCCAGACCTGGGACAGCTCACACAGACATAGCCCGTCCTTGGTTTTATTTTCAGTGAAATAAAGGACTTGTTTGAAAGTTTCCCAAATGTGGGTCATGGAGAACAGTAGGATTATTGTAGTGTGTCCAGACTGTCCAGCAGGGCACAGGCTGAACACATAGAATCTTGCGTGTATGTAATTATTTTTCAAATGCACTTAGAAGTGGCTGTGACTTATACGATACAGGTTCCTTTTAAAGTGTCACTGAATTCCTAGTGGCTACTGGCAACACATATAATGAAGATGAACATTTATGAAATGCTTAGTAGGTGTGAATTACAGGAAGTGCTTGTCTTAGGTTGGATTTCCAGAGGCTGAGAAGAGGATTTGTGTGCAGGGGATTTATGTGGGATTTTGCCCGGGGAGGAGAAACCACGGCAGGCTGTGATTTCAGGTGAATACCAGTCTCAGTGTGGTTGAATGGGGAGCTCTGGTGTCTTATGTCACAGAGGGTGTTGCGACTCACCGCAATGGCACTGGGCTTTCATATTCCTGCCCAAGCTGGTTGCTGGCTGAGAGCTTCCCTGCCAGGTTGGTGGTGGAATGGGGGGAACAAAAACTCCCAAGCATTTCTGGCTTTTTGTCTCAACACAGAGCAGCCTCAGTGGCTTTCAAACAGCTTTGTGATGCGTTATAGGCTTTTAGAAGAAGTTGAAAACAAAATCACCCTCCCACCCCACAATCCATACAGAGTAGCCCGGGGATGAGTGCGCCGAAACCATACAATGCTTTAGGGTCTGGTGGAGTGAGTGGTCACTATCTGCTGCAGCACCTGAGCTCATCCAATCCTTACAACAACTGTATGAAGTACAAGTTCTTATCTCTAGTTTACAGAAGAGGAAACTGAGGCACAGAGAGGTTACCAAACTTGTCCATGACCCCATGACTGGTAAGCTGCAGACCCAAGATTTAAAGCAAGAAGCCTGCACTTTTACCATTAGAATGCATATTACTCATGGCTTCTGGAAACACAATGGCTATTATATATAATCAAGAAGATTCTGGGAATGAGTGAACGAGCCTGGAGGTCCTGTGCGGTGGTCTTAACATTCAATGACATCGTGTTCTCTCGCCAGTGCTGTGCTCTGATTTCAAAGCAATTTCAAGGGCAATTTGATTTCAATTTTTTTCTGCCATTACAATTATTCTGACTTAGGCAATTTTAATCAAAATCAAAAGATCCAAAAGTAGTTTGTTACTAGCTAAGAAAACAATGGCCAAAGGTGAAAGATATTTGAAGAACTACAAGGTTCTTTGGTTGGCAGAATAATTGAGAGCTGGCTATTTGGGTTGAAAACAATGCAATTTGGATTTCTATTCCAGAAAAAATTACTTAATTGGCAACACATGCTTCCCGATTGCACCAGAACAGGAGGTGGCTTTCAAGTGGGGAACACACGGGAGTGGTGTAAAGTGGCAGATCCCTAAACATGGCAGACGATTGCCCTCTGTTCAGTTTTAAATTCTTGCCATTAACTCTCTCATCCCCTCTGTGATCCTGTGTCCTGAGAACAGTGGCACAAAGCCCCCATCATGAGCTACTTTGAGAATTCCATGGACTGGTGAAGCATGCTCTGGTTGTACCTTGTTGAGTACAGTAAATAGTTGAGGAAACAGGACAAGAGGATGGGCAAGTTCACACCCAAAGGGTATACTGCTCACTATCTGAGTTAAGGGCATGCTTATAACGTTGACTCCACCTGTATAAGGCAAATTATGTGACCAAGACGTGTATACCCTTGTAATATTCTGCAATTAAATTTTGTTTTTTAAAAAGGGTGCTGCTTTAAGACAATAAGCTTTTTTGTCCTTTGCTATGTAGCATAGAAAACTTATACATAAGGCTTATTGGAGGATTGCCTTTGCTCAGGCACAAAACAAGATTTGGGAGTAGGGTAACCAGTTATTTCTTACTTTTCTTTCTAATGTCACTCAACTGAAGTTTTATATCTATATGATTCACATTATGCTAATCTCAAGAAAAGAAAGGAGATTTTCTGCATTGGCTACATTATTAAAAGTGTGGCTAACAGTGTACTGACAGCATTTCCATGGTGAAGCATGTTGCTATAGGCTGAATGTTTGTGTTCTCCCCGAATTCATTTGTTGAACTTCTAACTCCCAATGGTGGTATTGGGAAGTGGGGGCTTTGGGAGGTGATTAGGTCATAAGGGCAGAGCCCTCAGAAATGGACTTAATGACCTTTTATTTATTTATTTATTTATATATTTTTTAATGTTTAAAAATTATTTCAAAATATTTATTTTGCCATTTTCATGACATTGAATGCATTTGACTTTTTCTCATCTTTTTTTATTTTAATTTTTTATTTTTTTAAATTTATTTATTTTTATTGTTAAATCATAGTTGTGTACATTAGTGCAATCAAGGGGTACAATGTGCGGGTTTCATATACAATCAAATATTCTCATCAAACTGTTCAATGTAGCCTTCATGGCATTTTCTTAGTTACTGTATGTAGGCATTTGTATTCTGCATTTAGTAATTTTGCCTGTACCCATTCTGAGATGCACTGTAGATGTAGCCCCACCCATTACCCTCTCTCCACCAAAACCTCCCCCCTCCCTTCCCCTTCCTTGGCCTTTTCCCCATAGTCTTGTGCTATAGTTGGGTTATAGCCTTCATGTGAAAGCTATAATTTAGCTTCATAGTAGGGCTGAGTACATGGGATACTTTTTCTTCCATTCCTGAGATACTTTGCTAAGAAGAATATGTTCCAGCTCCATCTGTGTAAACATGAAAGAGGTAAAGTCTCCATCTTTCTTTAAGGCTGCATAGCATTCCATGGTATACATGTACCAAAATTTGCTAGTCCATTTGTGGGTCGATGGGCACTTGGGCTTCTTCCATGACTTAGCAATTATAAATTGGGCTGCAGTAAACATTCTGGTACACATGTCTTTGTTATATTGTGACTTTTGGTCTTCTCAGTATAAACCTAGTAAAGGAATTATAGGATCGAATGGCAGGTCTATTTTTAGATCTCTAAGTATTCCCCAAACATCCTTCCAGAAGGAACGTATTAGTGGGCATTCCCATCAGCAGTGTAGAAGTGTGCCCTTTCCTCCACATCCACGCCAACATCTCTGGTTTGGGGATTTTGTTATCTTTTACGGGAGTTAGGTGATATCTCAAAGTAGTTTTGATTTGCATTTCTCTGATGATTAAGGATGATGAGCTTTTTAAAATGTGTTTGTAGATTTTGCGTCTGTCTTCTTTAGAGAAGTTTCTCTTCAAGTCCCTTGCCCACCCTGAGATGGGGTCACATGTTCTTTTCTTGCTAATACGTTTGAGTTCTCTGTGGATTCTGGTTATTAGACC
>CAUYPK010110086.1:0-150593 GCA_963574355.1 Loris lydekkerianus | reverse complement strand
ACAGTCTTTAAGATTCCATCAGGCACAGGGCTTATGGCACTATTCAGAAGAAACGGGACAATTCTGTAACTTTAACCTTCAAATGTAATGTAGTTACATTTTTATTACATTTGTAATACAAATATATGTATCTTTTCCTTTTCTTTCTTGTTTTTTATTCTGAGATAGAGCCTTACTCTTTTACCCTGGGTAGAGTGGCAGGGCATCATAACTCAGACTCAAACAATAACCTGAAACTCTTGGGCATGAGCAATCCTCTTGCCTTAGCCTGCCAAGTAGCTAGGACTACAGGCGTCCACCACCATCCCTGGCCAGTTTTTCTATTTTTAGTAGAGACGAGGTCTCACTCTTGCTCAGGCTGATCTTGAACTCCTCCTAGAGTGCTGGATTACGGGTGTGAGCCACTGCGCCTGGCCTCTCCTTCCTGCCCCCCACACCTGGCCTCTTTTATTTTCTTAATGGGTTAAATGCATTACATGAAGGGCTGGGCATCAAAGCAGAAGCGGCCTGGTAGGGAAGTCCGGGTGTTGGTTCTATGTCCTGCTCTTAGACCATCCAGCTCTATGAGCCCCGACTCAGAAGTTAGTGTGGCATTTATGGATTTCAGTTTCCTATCCTTGGGAATAAACGCAGGAATCTCTAATGTACTGCCTGGATCCAAATTTCTCCAATTCATTGTATAATCTTCAGGATGTGCCTAGAACAGCAACATCTGTTGGATTGAGGTTACAAAAAATGGATTCCCACTCATAACTTTGAGTGATAATTTTTCTCAATTCCCATGTATTTAACTTTAAGACAGGGTTATTGGGCCCAGCGTGGTTAGAGATGGGCTCACATCTGTAATCCTCGCATTCTGGGAGGCCAAGTTTTGTGGATTGCTTGAGCTCAGGAATTTGAGACCAGCCTGAGCTAGGGCGAGACACATCTCTAAAAAATAGCCAGGCGTAATGGTGGCACCTGTAGTCCTAGTTACTTGGGAGGCTGAAGCAAGAGGATCTCTTGAGCCCAAAGAGTTTGAGGTTGCTCTGAGCCATGATGTCATAGTACTCTACAGAGGGTGACAAAGTGAGACTCTGTTTCAAAAAAATAAAAAATAAGACAGAGTTAATGCCGTGACAGCAGACACCATTGGTGCCCTTCTCCATAGCCCCTCTGCCCACCTTAGGCCTGGTGTGGTCTCCTCTGCTGCCCCAGGGCCTTTTCTGGTGCCACAGAAATGTGTGCAGACCAGAAGCACCAGAGACTTAGTGCCCCAGGTGAAAGCTTCCACCAGTGAGAGGCAGAAGTCTTCCCGACACGTGATGGGATAATTCAGAGGCACAGCCCTTCTGTCTGTCTCCAGCGGGATGGACCCCCAGCTGTCCACAGCAATAATCTGCTCTTTAATTCACCCTGGACTGGTAAATTAACCCCTTTCCTCCTCATCTCACTTTTCTAACTACTGCGTTGTGCTTCCTGGGATCACCTCCCAAATAAATTACTTGCACATAATTTCTTATCTCAGGTTTTGCTTTTGGGAAACCCCACTCCACAGTTGCTGTGATGATTAAGTGGAGAACATGTGTGTTATCAACCTACTAAATCCTATATGAGGACCCCAGGACATAGTGATTATTATTATCGTATCTGACAATTGAAACCGAATTTCATGCTTCCAGGAATGTTTAGGTTGTGTGTCTATAGTTAAGTATTGTTTATATCCTGCTAAAGAAAATTTACATAATTTTATGAAGTCTAGAAAATGCAAAGAAAATTTTGCAAGTGGGAAAATTTTAAGTGTGATTAAAATTTTAGTATAGAAAAATAACATTTGCTAAGGAATTTTTTCGTTCTTTTACTTCCTTATTTCTCCTTTTTGTTGTTTCCTACTGACATCATTATTCTATTTCTACATGAAGTATTATGAATTAAGATTCCTTTGAAGAACAAGTGGAGGAGTATTAATAATATGAGACAGCCCGTGTGAGAGGGGGAATCTCTGGATGGCTGCTCCGATTTTACAATTCTTAATCAAGAATAGGTCAGTAATTTGATTTTTTCTAACAGGAAAATTCTAAAAGAATGTTGGTTACTTTTTATTTCCTTCAGTACTGGGAATGAATTCCTTTAATCATTTCTTAATCTATATTTGTCCTAGGTAAATGTGTTTATATTGTTGTTTGCTGTTAGTCACTATTCAATTTAAAAAGTGTTCTTGGCTTGTAAGAAATTCCATGAACAAGCACTCAGCCTCTCAGAAAGTTCTTACAAAATGATGAAATGCAACAGAATGAATCTTGTAGCAAGTAGCTATAGGCATTTTGATACTATCCCTTTCTATTTCCCATTTATTTTTATTTGGATACATTCGTGGGGCACAAGTGGTATTTGCTACATTTATTTGTTGCACTGTGGTGACATCCTCACTATCCTCTCCCCACCCTTCCAAGTTGCAGAGAGCCTTTCTGTAAAATAGTAGTATATGCCAAAAGCTTTAAAATGTGCATGCATTTCCACCCAGGGTATTTGTTTTGGAAAAAGTATTCATAGCCTAATTAAGATTTCTTAAAATTTTCTTTGTAGCAATCTGTTTTTTAGTTAGATATTGAAAGGGAAAAGGTAAGTGTGGTGCATGTTACTATGTGGAAGAAGCCAGTCTGAAAAATGTATGTCTCAAAAATGTATGATTCCATTTCTGTGACATTCTGGGGAAGGCGAAATGACAGCATCTGTAAAGAGCTCAGTGGTTGCAAGGGGCTGAGAGAGGGTTGATTAGAAATACAGGGTTTGCGGAGGCCCAGTGAAGGTTGGGAAAATGTTCTGTATTTACTGTAATGTATCATATAAGTAATGCATACATAGTGCAATGTATTTGTCAAAAAACATAGAACTTTATAGCACAGAGTGAACCTGAATGTGTGCAAATTTATAAAGTCAGTTAGGACACTGGGATCTCAGGACGGATGACGGCCTGTGACCAAAGCATTTAACTGTATTGCAGATGTACAAATAATCTCACTGACAGAGGCACTGACCCAGGTAACTTTGGAAGTGAGTGTAGTCTATGCAGGTAAAGACAAAATCCGTATGTAATGACGAGCACATAGACGCTGTGTTCTAACTGATTAAATTGTTTCAAACAGGCTTAGCGCCCGTGCACAGTGGTTACAATGGCGGTCACACACACTGAGGCTGGTGGGTTCAAACCCAGCCTGGCCCAGCTAAACAATAATGACAACTGCAACAGAAAAATAGTCGGGTGTTTCCTGCTACTCGGGAGACTGAGACAAGAGAATTGCTTAAGCCCAAGAGTTTGAGGTTGCTGTGAGCTACGATGCCACATCACTTTACCAAGGGCCACAAAGTAAAACTGTCTCAATAAAAAAAAAAAAAGAACAGAAAGAAAAGAAAATAGCATCCTGGTAGTTCTCACACTTGCTTTTTCCTATAGCAATGGGCTAAATGTTTTTGTCCGTCCCAAATTCATATGCTGAAACTCTAATCCCAATGTGAAGGTATCCGGAGGTGGGACCTTTGGGACATCATTAGGTCACGAGGGTGGAATCCCTAAAAGAAGAGTCTCTCTCTCTCTGGCCCTCTGTGGAAGTCGGCAGTCCGCAGCCTGGAAGGGGGCCCACATTAGACCCGATGTCCTGGGACATCGATCTCAAACTTCCAGCCTCCAGAGCTCTAAGAAATAAATTTCTGTTGTTTGTAAGCCACCTAGTTCATGGCTTTTTGTTACATGTCTGTGCCTTGGAATTTTGGTGGGATCAGTCAACAAGGTGGCCAGAAGGTGGGCACACAGCCCAAGCTGGGCCTATTAGATTTTTCCCTGGGCATTTGAGTCTTGAACAGAGTGACAGAAAGTTGTGTAGTGAAGCTGACTCCTGCCAACAGGAATGCCTGAAGGGACAGATAGTTCTCCTCTCTGAGGCCTGATCTGACTGTTCAGCTCTTCCAAATACTTGCTTGCTGGCATTAGCTGGAGTCTGCTTCTGTTGCTTGACGCCCAAACAAAGCAATAACAAGAGACCCTCACTGATACATTTCTACCTTATAATCTCTAAACACAGCAATCTGTACAAATGCAGAGTGTTTCAACGATACTCCTGAAATGCAGGAGTTATTCCAAAGTACTGAGGGCAGTTCGAGGGAGGTAGCCAAAGAAAGTGGACTTTTCTCAAATTCCTAAGACATCCACCAATTCCATTTCCAGGAATTTATTCGACGGAAGTAATTAAACAGCCAGGGCAGGTGTATGTGCTGGGTCATTCACCACAGCGTTATTTATGAAAATGAAATCCAGAAACAATCTAGACATCAGTGCAGAGTTGCCATCAATAAAAATGTAATGAAGGTTGTAGGCATTAATATGGAATGACATCTGATATATTTTTAAGGGAAAAGGTGATTATAAAGCAATATTCCATTTTTGTTTTTACAAATATATACTATCTATATATTTAAGTATGCATAGAAACAATCTGGAAGTGACTATCTGAATGGTGGATTCATGACTAATTTTTGTTTTTCTCATTATGTTTTTCAGAAATTTCCAAGTTCTTTGCAGAGTGGTCTTAGTACATCTATGATCAGAAATAATCAATGAACTATTAAAAAGTAATGTTCTCTCGTGTCTTCAAAAAGAATGAGTAATGTTTGAGTACTTATTTGCTCTTGCAGGATTTTCAACAATGTAAAAAAAAAATTAAAGAGAGAAAAATAAGAAAATGCTATTTTGAGCATCACCTCAATTATGTAAAATGTTCAGCATTTTAGAGGAAATACACCAGAGCATCAATGTGCCTTTCTCTAGCTCATGCCTGTGACCTCAGAGCTCTGGAGGCCAAGACGGGGTGGGTTGCTTGGGCGCAGGAGTTTGAGACCAGCCTGAGCAAGAGCAAGACCCAGTCTCTACTAAAAATAGAAAAACTAGCCAGGCGTTGTGTCGCACACCTGTAGTCCTAGCTACTCGGGAGGCTGGGGCAAGGGGATGGGTTGAGCCCAAGAGTTTGAGGTTGCTGTGAGCTGTGATGCCCAATAGCAGTTTACCCAGGGCGACAGAGTGAGACTTTGTCTCAAAAAAAAAAAAAAAAAGCTTTTCTTTGAGAAGTTTATTAAAGATTTGCAGATTCTTTTAAATAACTAGTGTACGTACAAACTTATACACATATATAATTTATATAAACAAAAATAAATTAAAAGAAATATTTAAATCCAGATAACAATACAAACCCTGTTATTGCAAGGAACCAGAGAAAGAGCTGTGTACACATTTAAATTCAAACCCTCTCTGATTAGGTTTCATCTGATTGAGGACGAAGATGATAAGAAGAATCAGAGAAAGAGAGAGAGAAATGAGGTGCTCAGACCTGGTTTGCATCCAGTTTGGGATTAACCCTAAGAAGAATCGATGAACATTGCCTCTGGTTTTCTTCCCACCCTACTCTGCCAGGGCCAATTTGATTCTCATCCAGTCATTCTTCCAGCCCTTTTTAAAATTTTTGAGACGGAGTCTCTGTTGCCTGAGCTAGAATGTCAGGCTAGACTGTCATGGCATCAGCTTCACCCACTGCAACCTCAAACTTCCGAGCTCAGGCAATCTTCCTGCCTCAGCCTCCTGAGGGGCTGATTCCTGCCACCATAGCCATCTAGTTTTTCTATTTTTAGTAGAGACGGGGTCTATTGCTTAGGCTGGTCTTGAACTCCTGAGCTCAAAGGATTCTCCTGCTTTGGCCTCCCAGAGTGTTAGGATTACAGGTGTGAGCCACTACACCCAGTCCTAGTGCTCTCAATTATTATTATTATTAATATGTTTGCTCCCACTGAAATTAGACTACCAATGGGCATGTGTAGTGTAGTGGCCAAATCTTTGTAAGGGTGTCAACCCTCCCATTTTTCTTTCTTTTCTTTTCTTTTTTTTTTTTTTTTGGAAGGAAATTATGTTTATTTGCTCTGGACCTGCTGTATAGTTGAAAAGGCAATGTAATATTTGTTACATTTGTTACATTTAGCTAACATTTTCTTTTTGTTTTTTTTTTCACGATGTTATAATGTATTTATTTTTTATTTATTTATTTTCTTTTTTTTATTGTTAAATCATAGCTGTGTACATTAGTGCAATCACCTGTACCCATTCTAGGATGCACCATAGATGTGGCCCCACCCATTACCCTCCCTCCACTGAAACCTCCCCCCTCCCTTCCCCTTCCTTGGCCCTCGCATTTTTCTAAGTTGATTTATTGGATGGGATTAACTATTTACTGAACGTCTACCATATGCACAGCCTTTTAAGATAGATAAATGAAAATTATGGAACATGATTAGTCCAAAAACAATAATTTAACTGTGCTGTAACTATTCCAAGTCATCCCAGGGTAGCACGTGACCACACCAGAGGAAGGATGACATAGTAGCAAGTGCCTGGGCTGAAGTCAGATTGCACTGGTTTGCCATCAGCTGCCACCACTTTTTTTTTTTTTTTTTTTTTGAGACAGAGTCTGAAGTTGTCACCCTCAGTAGAGTGCCATGGCACATCATAGCTTACAGCAACCTCCAACTCTTGGGCTCAAGCAATCCTCTTGCCTCAGTTTTTCTAGTTTTAGTAGAGATGGGGTCTTGCTTTTGCTCAGACTGGTGTCAGACTCCTGAGCTCAAGCAACCCACCCGCCTCAGCCTCCCAGAGTGCTAGGATTACAGGTGTGAACCACTGCACCCGGCCAGCCACCACATTTTTATTGAATGTATGACTTTGACATTTCTTATAGACCCAAGGAGCATCAGTTTTCTCATCTACAAAATGGACAAAATAAAAGCTGTCTGTGGTGGTCAGCCTCCAAGATAACCAGTAGAGATCTCGACTTCTGTTATTCATACCCTTATGTAGTTACATTATGGAGTAATGTGATAACCAGTAAGACGCTACAGGAACAATACAGTGTAGTTTTCTGAGGCTAGGTCATAAAATGCCCTGGTGGTTTCTGCCTCGTTCTTGGATCTCTTGTTTTGGGAATGTTTCTACCTGGTCTTAGATCACCCATTTTGGGAAAGTCAGCTGCTATGTCATAAGGACACTCAGCCTCTCAGTGAAATCTCCAAGGAGGAAAATGAAGTCCCCTCACCAGCAATCAGCACAAACATGCCAGCCATGCGAGTGGCCACCTTGGAAGCAGCCTTCAGCTCCCTGCCTTCAGGTGCATAGTCCTCAGCCAGCATTGTGACAGCCACATCACAAGAAACCTGGAACCTGGGCCAGGTAAGCCATTTCTGCTTTTCTGATCCACAGAAACTGTGAGATAGTCACTGCTGATTGTTTTAAGCCATTACATTTTGGGGGTAATTTGTTATGCAGCAATAGCTAACTAATACTCTATATCATTACATACACATATTAGAGTCTTATTGTTTGATTTATCTGCTGCTCCAACATCAGGTGGTCAAGAGAGCAGGGTATGGGGTGACATCTTTGGGAAGGAGGGAGGATGCTGAGAGTTACAAACAGAGGCACCAGTTGTACATAAGGGCACATGAGGTTGCTCCTGCTGGGAAGATTTGGTTTTCTCTGTAAAATGGAAGCATGGGACAGCTGCTGGAAAAAATAAAAACAGGGATAGACAATGAGTGACCTGAGCTGCAGGCTTCTTCCTCCATCAGTTCTCTGTGATCTGTGGGTGGAAATGATGAATAGAAACAGCAGTTGGGGAAAACCCAAGGGAAAAGTTCATCAATGGCTGGGATGTTCAGAGTACTGGCAGGGAGCACTGATGCTTCTGGTGGTAACGTGTAGAATTTCTTCCACCTGAACATTATGATTCATGATTAATGCTGTGAAATTGCCAATATTTGCCGTTTTGACCAGAAGAATGTTAATTTCATCTAGTTAAACCTATTTAACTCTAAAGGGTAAATCTGCATCTTCCGTATAGAGGAGTTGGGATGGTTTAGATCACTGATGTGTTAGAAGAATGTTTCTTAAGAAAGTGTATCTTGAGAAAAACTTCTAGAGATTAAAGAAAATTTTCCTTGAATAGTCTCTCTTTTCCCAGTGCCTGGAACATAGTAAACTTTAAAAATGTTTAAAATAGACATATATACACATGATGAAAAAAGGAAAGTGCAGAAAGTACATCAAAGAAGGGGTCTCCATCTCATTGTTTTCAGGTGCAATTGACGGAACCCAGACACCTGAGCAAAACTGGCTTAAATGGTAGGGGGATGTGTCCATTCGTTTATCAAAGAGATGGGAGATAGGGCTCAGTGCTAGTTGATTTAGCAGCTTAACAATATTACCAGGGACCCAGAGTCTCTGCTCTCCAGTGTGTGGGTTTCAGCCTAAGGCTGGTTTCTTTCATAGCTGTCAAATGGAAACATCCGGGCTTCACGCTCCTTGTGTGTGTCCAGCAGCAGAGGGACAAGCAGACTTCCTGGGAATCTCTCCTAGGGGAAAGAAAGCAAATCCTGGACATTTCCAGCAAACCTCTCCTCTCCTTTCATTTCCCTGGGCAGAATTGGGTCACATATTCATTCCTTAACAAGTCACTGGGAAGGGAATTGAAATCACATATATACCAATCAGAGCCATTCCTGGAGAAAAAGTCAATTTTCCAAACACATTTGGGTAAAACAGACATTTGTTTACTACCTTGACCCACACCTGCACGCACCCTTCACAGAGGCCGACACTATTACCAGATATCTGTGCATCCTTCTGAAGATATTCTATGCATGTTTGGTTAGAGGGCTCTTTCTCTCCCTTTTTTAAAGAAATGACGGCATAGTATACACATTGTCTTACATGTTTTTCCCATAGTCGCTATTGGTAAATGTTTAATTGATAAATGTTAAGATCAAACATATATTTTGCAAGCTGAATGGTTTTTATCCTAATTATTGCACCTTACTTGTTTTTCTTTTGTGCTCCACCAGCATTAAAAATACATATTTTTAAGTTTCAGTAATTTCATTTGTGCTAAGGGGAAAATAAAAAGCACTTTTTGTCTGGACTGGAGCCAGACCATTGAAGGGGGGGCAGCAGATCCTGGGCACCAATATGGTAGTGGCCGCAGAAAGAAGGGAAGCCCAAGGGTGGATAAAAATCATGTAATAAGAAAAGCCACCGACCAGCAGAAGTGGCTGTGCCGAGTGCTTGCCGTGCACCTGTGAGACTCAAGGTGGGACTGCCCGGCTGGCTGTCGCTGCTCAACTCCTTCAGTGCTAGGCCTTATGTTGCTACGTGTTTTGCTAATGCAGGTGACTTTTTAGACTTGGTGAGTGAAATTCCACGAGCTGAATTAAGAAAGATGTGAGTGCTAAGGCAGTGACACAGAATACTGATGAGGGATGTGGACGGTGGGGCCTAACAAACCTGGGCTTGCGTCTTAGTCTGATGCATCTTAGTGTCACAGCACTTCTTAGGCATTGGATACTATTCTTTTTTTATTATTATTGTTGTTATTTATTTATTTATTTTGGGACAGCCTCAAGCTGTCACCCTGGGTAGTAGAGTACCATGGCATCACAGCTCACGGCAACCTCCAACTCCTGGGCCCAAGCGATTCTCTTGCCTCAGCCTCCCAAGTAGCTGGGACTACAGACGCCCACAACAATGCCTGGCCATTTTTTGGTTGCTGTTGTCATTGCTGTTTGGCAGGCCCGGGCTGGGTTCGAACCTGTCGGCTCTGGTGTATGTGGCTGGCACCTTAGCTGCTTGAGCTATAGGCGCTGGGCTGGCATTGGATACTATTCTTAATGTCTTTGTGCTTCAGTGTCCTCATCATTAAATGGGAGATAGCAGAGGGTTGTTGCGACGATCAGATGAGATACGCAGGCCGGGCGCAGTAGCTCATGCCTATAATCCTGGCACTCTGGGAGGCCAAGGAGGGTGGATTGCTTGAGCTCACGAGTTTGAGACCAGCCTGAGCAAGAGTGAGACCTCGTCTCTACTAAAAATAGACAAACTGAGGAAAGAGGATCGCTTGAGCCTGAGTTGGAGGTTGCTGTGAGCTATGACACTACAGCACTCTACCGAGAGTGACAGCTTGAGACACTGTCTCAAAAAAAAAAAAAAAAAAAAAAAAAAAAAGAAAGAAAGAAATGAGATATGCATTCAAAGAACTTTTGCATGGTGCCTGGCACAGAGGAAGCACTGAACAGGGCTAAGCACAAGTTTGGTGGCCTGTGGATGGTATGTTATGACTTCTAGAGAAAGAGACCTATTCTTTCAGGTTTTGCTTTGCTTTGTTTTGATAGAGTCTCACTATGCTGCCTAGGCTAGAGTGCAGTGACTATTACAGGTGTGATCATAACGCAGTATAGCCTCAGACTTTTAGCCTGAAGTAATCCTCCCACCTCAGCCTCCCGAGTTGCTGGGACTACAGGTGCATGCCACCACACCCACTTGTTACGGTTTTTGATATAGTAAAACAACACTGGCACAGCAATTTTAAAAATAAATTTTGATATATAATTTGTATATAATAAAACATACCCATCTTAAATAAAGAGATAAATGTATTTTGACAATTCACTAATACCATCACTAGCACAATCATGATACAGAACATTTTTCTCTCTCCAGAAAACCATCTTATTCTCTCTTTAAGACAGTCCTCCTGGCTTGGTGGTCGTAGCACAGTGGTTATGGTGTCAGCCACATACACCGAGGCTGGCTGGTTCGAACCCAGCCTGGGCCAGCTAAACAACAATGACAACTGCAACAAAAAGTAGCCCGGCTTTGTGGCAGGCACCTATAGTCCCAGCTACTTGGGAGGCTGAGGCAAGAGAATTGCCTAAGCCCAGGAGTTGGAGGTTGCTGTGAGCTGTGACGCCACAGCACTCTACTGAGGGCAACATAGTGAGACTCTGTCTCAAAAAAAAAGACAGTTCTTTTTTTTTGGCCTGAGACTCCAGGCCATCATTGTTTTGCTTCCTGTAACAAGTTTTATGTTTTCGTATAAATGAAATTCTAGTGTAGTTTTTATAATTTTCTTTCACTCAGCATGTGTTTGAGATTTACCCATGTTTTGTATGTATTCATAGTTTATTTTATGGCAGAGTACTGTTTAGTGTTCAATTATATAGATATATGTGGCACAATTTGTCAGTTTAGCTATTGAGGAACTCAAGTTATTTCCATTTTTGGCTATTAGAAATTAAGCTGCTAGGAATTATTTTTGTGGGTATTTTTTTGTGGGCATATATGTATATATGTTTTTTGAGACAGAATTTTGCAAGTAGTGCAGATATGTTTTTCCAGGTCTATGGCTTACCCTTTTCCTTCCATCCTTTCTTTTTTACTTCCTACTTTGAACTCCTGGGCTTAAGCGATCCTCCTGCCCCAGCCTCCTGAGTAGCTGGGACTACAGGTAGATACGTACCACCACACCAGCCCCTTTCTAGTTCTCTTCTTTTCTCCTTTCTTTCTTCCTTTCTTCCTCCTTTCTTTCCTTCCTTCCCTTCTTTCCTTCCTTTCTTTCCTTCTCTTGCTCTCCTTTCTTTTGAGACAAAGGCTCATTTTGTCACCCTCAAACTCTTGGGCTCAAGCCATCCTCTTGCCTTAGCGTCCCAAGTAGCTTTACTATAGGTGCCCGCCACAATGCCCAGCTAGTTTTTCTCTTTGTAGTAGTGATGGGGTCTCACTCTTGCTCAAGTTGGTCTCAAACTTCCTGAGCTCAAGCAGTCCACTGCCTCAGCCTCCCAGCGCTCTAGGGTTATAGGTGTGAGCTACTGCTCGGGGCTCCCCTTTTTCATTTCTTAATGGTGTCTCCTGAGGGGCAAAATGTTGTTAATGTCCACTAGATTAGTGCTTTCTATGTCCCTGCTAAGACATCATTGCCTCACCCAAAGTCATGAAGATTTTTTCCTATGTTTTCTTCAAGAAGTTTTACTGTTTAGGCTCGGTGCCCGTAGCACAGTGGTTACGGCCCTGGCCACATGCACCGACACTGGAAGGTTCGAACCCAGCCCAGGCCTGCTAAACAATAATGACAACTGCAACAAGAAAATAGCAGGGCATTGCGGTGGGCGTCTGTAGTCCTAGCTACTTGGGAGGCTGAGGCAAGAGAATTGCTTAGCCCAAGAGTTTGAGTTTGCTGTGAGCTGTGATGCCACAGCACTCTACTGAGGGTGACATAGTGAGACTCTGTCTCAAAACAAACAAACAAAAAACAACAAAAAAGTTTTACTGTTTATATTTAGGTTTATATTCCATTTGAATTTAATCTTGCGTGTAGATAAAATATGGGTTAAGGTTCTTCTATGTGGATATTCAATAGTTGCAACCTGATTTATTGAAAAAGTATGCTTTCCCAGGCAGCACCTGCGGCTCAGTGGGTAGGGCGCCGGCCCCATATACCAAGGGTGGCAGGTTTGAACCCAGCCCTGGCCAGCTAAAACATCAATAACAACTGCAACAAAAGAAAGCTGGGTGTTGTGGTGGGCACCTGTGATCCCAGCTACTTGGGAGGCTGAGGCAAGAGAATCGCTTAAGCCCAAGAGTTGGAGGTTGCTGTGAGCTGTGACGCCATGGCACTCTACCGAGGGTGACAAAGTGAGACTGTCTCAAAAAAAAGGAAAAAAGAGGAAGTATGTTTTTACATGGAACTATCTTGGCAGCTTTGTTAAAAATTACTGTAGTAGGGCACCTGCCCCATATCCTGGAGGTGGTGGGTTCAAACTTAGCCCCAGTCAAAAAAAAAAAAAAAAACTGCAAGAAAAATAATTACTGTAGTAACTTAGCCTATACCTAAAGAAGTATATAAACTTTAAAAACATGCATAGTTTATGGTGTTTGGCAGTGTGGAACATGAACCCTAACTCCCAAGCCATATTTTCTACTGCTGTTGAACAAGGAGGCGGCTTGCAATGGCTGATTTGTTTAAAGGCAGAAAAAAGTTTATTTGAAACTTGAGGAGTTTTAGCTTTTCTTTGTCATCTGATAGCATTATTTCTGCAGCAGCAACCAGTAGCTTCCAGCCTTTTTGTTCACCCTCTATGGCAAGTAGTACTTGAAAAAAAAAAAAGGCACTTTTTTTGTGCCAAAAGTCATCACACCAACCAATCAATATCCACTTCTGCTGGGACTAAGTGAAACAGGCATTAGTACCTTGAAATCTAATGACGGCAAGGGAGAACTAGGGCCAAGGCGAATTGAACTTTTAATCGAAAAATTAACAAAAGGAACATCATCCAATGGATATTGGTAAAGAGTTAGCAAAGAATTTATGAGTGGAAATGAGTTAAAAAAAGTTTTGCCTCATTCAAAGGGAACAAGTCTATAGCAAGAGAGATGGGGGTGCAGAGTAACCCTGCATTATAGAGTTACTCAGCTGGCAGTGAACGGGCTAAAACAAAGGTGAGATGGCACAGAGTAACCCTGCATTATAGAGTTACTCAGCTGGCAGTGAACGGGCTAAAACAAAGGTGAGGAGGGTGATGGGTTGGGCCACATATATGGTGCATATTTTTATCTATAATAAAAAAAAATAAATTAATAGTAAAAAAATAAAAAATAAAACAAAGGTGAGATGGCACAACTGCTTTTGCTGCCAGAGTATACAGGCACATCTGATTCTGTTCTAATTCAGTGGCAATATCTAGAATTCAAAAGGACTTCAACTACATAAATTTTCTAGGCTCATGAAAAGAAATAATAACTGTCACCACAATGACTGGCCAGGGAGAGAAAGGAATTAGCTGAGGAGGAGTGGTGCCACAGCCCCAGGGAACGTCCCAGCTCCAGGGCTGACTGCCAAGGACAGTGGCCGGGTGGAGGGCGGGGGCAAGTCACCATACTCCAAAGAGCATGTCACCTCACAGAACGCCACTTGTAGTGATCAGATTTTAAAAGAGCATGCTTTAAAGAGTAGCACAGCCTTCAGGAATGGAAATTTCCTTGCAAGCTTAGATAATTTTTGCCTTTAAGAATATAAGGATATTTTGCAATTTTTTTTTCTTCAAGTAATATTTCCCAGAGAGGGTGAACAGAAAGGCTGAAAGCTACTGTGTGGTGCTGCTGATATGATGCTATCAGCTGGCAAAGATGAGGTAGAACTCAAGTTTTATTTTGTCTCCTCTCTCAATGAGAATAATGTTTTAATGAAAAAAAGGTGGGATGAACATGATTTAAAGGCTACTAAAATCCAATGTGGTAAACAAGCGATCAATTGTTTTAAATGAGTTAAACTTTCCAGGCCTAAATGAATTATCCATGAAAGATATTGCATAAGTGATTGTAGAATCAATATTAGTTGCTCTGGGAAGCCAGAGAAAAATAAGTGCCAAAAGATTGAAAAGGAGCAAGATTTTTCCTGATGTTCAAAGAGAATCAAGAGCGGCGGGAGCAGGGAAGTCTAGCAAATTTCTGAATAGAGGGGAAAAAAGGCAATTGTTGGAGTCCATATCAGTTTGTGAAAGGCAGTTTCCGTCCCGTCCCCCCCCCCCCTCGTGTCTGTCAGTCACAGCAGATCTTGTATTCTGCAATCTTGCCGAACTCATTTATGAGTTCTGACTTTTTAGTGGATTCTTTAGAATTTTCCACATGTTCTATTCATATTATCTGCAAATAGGGATTGTTTTACTTTTTCCTTTCAAATGTGGATGTGTTTTAAAGTGTTGTATTGAACATTTTTACATAAGATATTGCAGGAATGGTAATACTGTCTAAAATCAAAATGGCACTAGCTTCTAACTTACCCTTTCTTATCATCCCCTTTCCAATTCATCATTTTTACTGTGTTAGATAGGGTTCTCCAACTGCATGCCACATAAATAAATCCTTGATAACTTAAGCTAAATTTTTTTTTTAAGTTATGGAATGCATAAACGCTAACAATTTGTACCATCTTTGTGTCACTTGGCTCAAGATTCAAATTTAACAGTATCTGATTGTCCAAGCTTAGACCACGTGCTGTTTGGATATACTATGGTGATGAAAGGAAGGACTTGGTGGAAAATATCTGCAGGAATATTTACTTTCTTTTTTTCTTTTTTTGGAGACAGAGTCTCACTTTGTTGCCCTCAGTAGAGTGCCGTGGCACCACTCCTGGGCTTAGGCAATTCTCTTGCCTCAGCCTCACGAGTAGCTGGAACTACAGACACCCACCACAAGGGCGGCTATTTGTTGTTGGAGTTTGGCCAGGGCCGGGTTTGAACCCGCCATCCTCAGTATATGGGGCCAACGCCCTACCCACTGAGCCACACAGGCACCACCCAGGAATATTTTCTTTCTTTCTTTCTTTTTTTTTTTTTTTTTTTTTTTTGCAGTTTTTGGCCTGGGCTGGGTTTGAACCCACCTCTGGCATATGGGGTTATCGCCCTACTCCTTTGAGCCACAGGTGCCACCCATGGAATATTTACTTTCTATAAAGCTGTTAACAATAATTGGAAAATCTTTCCAGATGACGTGGAATTCATTAAAAAGGGGGATAGGCTTAGTGCCTGTGGCTCAAGCAGCTAAGGCGCCAGTCACACACACCTGAGTTGGCAGGTTCCAATCCAGCCAGGGCCGCCAAACAACAATGAAGGCTGCAAGCAAAAAATAGCTGTTGTGGTGGGTGCCTGTAGTCCTAGCTACTTGAGAGGCAGAGGCAGGAGACTCGCTGGTGCCCAGGAGTTTGAGGTTGCTGTGAGCTGTGATGCAACAGCACTCTACCCAGGGGAACAGCTTGAAGCTCTGTCTCAAAAAAAAAAAAAAAAAAGAAAGAAAGAAAGGAATAGATCCTATATTACTTACCATGTCAAATATTCACTATAGCTCTTTCCTAAACCACAAACTTCCCATCACTTCTAAAGATCTCCCTGGATTCTCATTGCCTACAGATCAGTCTCTAAATCCTCGGCCAGGGAACAAAGGTTCAATTCCTAGCCCTTAGCTTCATCCCTATTCCAATGCAACTGAATATTTATTGAATATATCCGACCATGTGCTGGAAGCTAAAAGATAAATAAGCACGCTTGCTTTGAGAAACTCATAGTCTAGAGAAAGATAAGTGGTGGTAGGACCGTCTCAGTTGCTTTACATATCCAAGGCAGATTTACTTGCAATAATTGCTAGGGTGATATGGAGGCTAAAGCGACTCCATCCTGGATGTTAATCCACTGTGTTGACTTCTGATTAACCCAGGGAATGCCTCTAAGATTTCGGTTTTACCTAAACTTACTGTAAGTGCTGCCCTTAGGTAAATTCCTCTCTACCCTTTCTATAATGTATTTAGCCCAGGGTCTAGGGTATAACTGTGTGGGTCCCCTGGGATAAGATTTCTATCGGATTGAGACTGAAAAATCCTTGTTAAATATTTCTTTCTGAGGAACTGGATGTGAAACCTTTCTGCAGACTCAGTTCTCTCTCGAGCCTTTGAGGACAGATTTGTGTAAATCCTGATTTTTTCCTGTTGCCTCAGTGTGGTTATAAACAGCACCAACCTCCTTTTCTAATCTCAAAAGTTTTGAAGTTTAGACAATAAATAATAGGTCATTCCTAGAATAATACAACTAAATATTCTCAGTTAATTCTCAAAATAATTCTGTAAAGGCCTGTTAATGTCCCAACAGGAATAACAAAGTACATTCCCATTGGATAATTTTTTTCTTGAGACAGAGTCTCACTATGTCACCCTCAGTAGAGTGCTGTGGTGTCACAGCTCACAGCAACCTCAAAATCTTAGGCTTAAGCGATTCTCTTGCCTCAGCCTCCCAGGTAGCTGGGACCACAGGCACCTGTCGCAATGCACGGCTATTTTTTGTTACACTTGTCATTGTTTTGCTGGCCCGGACAGGTTTGAAACCGGCACCCTCCGTATATGTGGCTGTAACCACTGTGTTACAGGCGCTGAGCCCATATTGGATAATTTGAATAGGGTTTAGTAAAGACTATTTGCAAAAGGTGTAGGCAAGATGTGGGGAAACTGTAAGGGGCTTACTCTGGGTCACCCCAGGAAGTAACTGACTTTGGTGGGGGGATGCAGCCAGCGGGTAATGGTGCCAAAGCAAGGGAGCCTGGGGGGGGCCTGCGAATCCACATTCCTCTCTCTGTTCTGCTGCAGTTGCTCCCCACTGCCTGAGCTCAACTGGAATCTAGAGAAAGAAAGGTCATTGAGTTTAGGTGGGGAGGGGCAGAGAGCAGGATGTAGAGTGGAGCCAGGAAACAGACTGTGTCCCCCATCACCGCACACTGTTACAGGTGGAATGGAGAAGGTCTAACTCGCCTGAGGTAACAGGCTAGTCAGTGGTGATCTAGCTGAAGTGCCATATTCTCAGCACCCTGCACTCCAGCAATGCCAGACTGTCTCCACAGCTTCCTCACTTCTCAGATGAGATGCCGGAATTGGCGACTTTAGAATGAAGCGACCTACCCAGCAAGGTAGGGAATTCACATTCTTATAATCAGCCAGAGTTTACAACATAAACATTGACAGACAAAATAAATTTAAAAAACTGAATACATGAACAAATAGATAAAAATAATTCTGCCGTCTGTTCTGACTGCAGTCTGGTCTACACTGACTGGTATTCAGTGTTAACACCAAGTGAAAAGAGTTCCTTTGCAATCGCCCTTACATCCTGCGTACAGAGTGCGGAGCCCTCTTCCTAGGGCTTCCCTGAGGCCTCTTCTTCTTGGGCAGAGTCTCATCTTTCCTGTGGGGGAAAGAACAAAATGTCCCATACCAAGCTGCAGAAGAAAACTATTTCTGTCTCCCGGTCCCTCCGCACAGCACCCATTCACAGGTAATCTTGATTCAGCACTTATGGAATGAATGTTTGGCATAAAATGGGGGTCCCGAGTCTCAAGGGCTTTGAAGTCTAGAGGGCAGAAATTGATCAAAACCGAACAGGTTAGCCCCGGACAAGTCTGGGTCTACCTACCGCACGGGCAGGTTCCACGTGGGCGCCTCTCAACTTTCTTTCAGGGTGTGCCATAGTGGTCCTGCCCATGCAATTCGGCCTAGGTGGCCTTGAGACCCTGCCCATGTACCAGAGCAGGCCTGCGTCTGCTCCGCAGCAGCCCAAGCAGAGCCAGAACACTATTCACCATTGGCGTAAGGCTGCAGGCCTTGGAATCTCGAGGCCCACCATAGGTGGGGACGACGGCAGCCGTCTGAAGTCTCAGGCCAGACGCTGGGGCGCCTGAGTCCAAAGAGTCGTTGCTTTTGCGTAATTCAGAAGGCTGGTTTTTCCCCCGAGGGCGCAATCCGGTGGACTGATGACAGCGCTTCACCTTTTCACCACTTTCCCTGTGCTTCCATCTTCTGGTTATCCTTAACCACCTAGTGGCCAGGGGTCTCTATCGCCCACGAGGGGCCGCGGTAATCTACAGCACATCTGACACAAGTCGCCGCCCAACCAGGGCCTGGGCGTTGCCCCATCATGCTCGACACACAGACGCGCAGTAACACCCCAACATCCTTCCTCACGACAGAGGAGTACCCAGTGCCACGCCGCCGGACTCAAGTCAGGGGCCGTCTCCAGTGTCCCCGCTCGCCGCGCGCACGGGTAAGGTTCCAGGAGTCTGTCTCTAGTTCCTGAATAAAGTCGCCTGATCTCCCACGTGTGACCCCCCCCCCCATTTACAGCCGGGGAGGCCTTGGCCCCTACGCTTTAGAGCAGCCAATAGCTGCTTTAGCTCTTCAGCGGAGGCGGTTTTCTTTTCCACCTCTGGAGTAGGCAGTGAGTGGCTGGGTGGTCCGCGGCTGCAGATACTACCTGCTTTTCCTCGCCAATGTGGTCCCCATTCAGCCGCCCGTTACAGCGACACCTTCTCGGTGCCAGTCTTTTGGTCTCTCCCTACTGAAGGGAAGCCTCGTGGAGCGGCCACTCTTCCCTTGTGGGGGCCCGCCCAGCCCCGTCTCGGTCGCCCGCCGCCGCGCTGGTGGCCCGCAGCCCTTTCCAAGCCTGTCCCCTGGGTGAGCCGTGCTAGTTCGAGGCCAACGCTCTGGGGGATGCTGTCCCCGCGTCCTGTCTTCCCCCAGCCTCCCTTCTTCCCCCCGGCAGCCGCCCTGGCTACTGGCTCCGCAAAGCGCGTGGAGAGACTTGGGGCCGGGACTTCGGCGTCCAGGCTTTTACTCGGATTCCAGCATATAGCGGCGTGGGGGTGGCGGCCGGCGCGCTGGCTGGGGGCACCGCTGTGGCGCGGGAGAGGGTCGCTGGGGGACGAGCGGCTGAACCCCAGGAGGCCGAACCCAGCGGCAGAGGCCGGCGACCCAGCTCGGAGTCCGCCCACCGTCCTGGCTGCCGCCGCCCGGGCCTGGCGCGCCGGCTCGCACCCCTACCCGGGGAAGCGAATGGTCCCTTCCAGGCGGGTGGCCATGTTGCTCCAATAAAGCCGGAGGGCGCGGCGCTGGGGGAGCAGATGCCGCCCGGCAGCGAGCGGGACTCGGGCGCGAGCGGAGCGCGGCCGCGAGGGAGGCGCGGGGGAGGCGAGCCGGAGCCCGAGCGCCAGCAGCAGCCGGTGTCGGCGGGGAGCACCCGGGCGCAGCCGAGCCGCAGCCGCGATGGCCGTGGCCGTGGGGAGACCGTCTGTGAGTGCAGGGGCCTCGCTTCCTCGCCCGCTGCTCTCCGCGCCGGGGGGTCTCCGCCTTGGGGCGGGATCGCGGGGAGCCGGGGCGGCCGTGGGTGTGTGCGTGAATTTGGGCGCGCGTCTGGGGCAGAGGGGCGGGTGGGGAGCCCAGAGGCTCAGTTACTACGTGATGCAGCGGCGCACGGCCTCGGCGCGCCCCTGTTCCGGGGATGGGGACGGAAAAGGACCCCTCTCTCGTGCTCCTTTTGAAGGATTCTGTTACCGCGGCGCTTCTCCGCTCCTCTAGCCGCGCACCTCTCGCCTCGTGACGGTGCAGGGCACGGAGTGCGGGGGTTTCCTCCAGGCTCCCCCGCGCCGTGGGGCGATCGGGGCGTGGGAATTGTGAGCTGAGTGTCACACGGCTGGCGAAGCGGTGCGAAGGGGTGGGATTTCCGTGGTGGCTTCCCCAGTGTATTGTGAGACTCCAGGACACCCTCAGGCACCTCCGGGGTGGCCGGGCCCTGCCCAGGATGTGGACAAAGCCCTAGATACACCCAAAGTTTTCACGAGGCTCCCTCGTCGGTGGGTGGGAGGACTCGCGTGACCTGCGGCTGGAAGGCCGGGGACGCGAGGAGGGAGGGAGGCGGGTGCGTGGAGGACCCGGTGCCCCGCGGCCCGGAGGGAGAGCGGCAGGGCGACACCCCCGCCAGGCCGCGGACTCGGGGCGCAGGACCCGTCCGCCCCTCGGTCCCGGCGGAGGGCAGCGGGACTTGGAGGGTGCGGCTCCCCGGCTGCTCCGCATCCCCGGGAGGAGGGCGGAGGGAAGGGGCGGCGGCGGCCTTTCCTCTGTAGTGAAAGGAGCGGAGCTGGGTGGGGAAGGCGGAGGCCTCTTTCTCCTCCTTTTCTTTGTCGTCGTTCTAAGTCTGCTTGCGCCTCGCCTGCTTCGGGGTCGCCCCGGGCGAGGGCCTTCCCGGCCTCGCGCCTCCTCTTCCTTTTCTCCTCGTCCCCTTCCCACGGCTGTGCAGCTGCAGGTGGTGGCCTGCGAGCTTTCGCAGTGTAGACGGAGTCTCTCGGAGAGCCCGGGAAGGCCAGGCTGTGCCGAGACTCCCGACTCGCGCGCCGTGTGCGCCCCGCGCGAAGTTAGCCGCCTTCCTCCGCATGTTCCAATTCGGGTTCACGGTGCGGCTGCCCGGGTGTTTCCAAAGACGTTTTCCAGGGTCAGAAAATATGCAGTGGTCATACATCGAAGTGTAACTGTCGTTTAGGCCTTTTAAACTCTACTATTTAATGACACTTCTTAAGAATTCTGGTCTCCCCTTGGACACAGGTTGCTCTGTTGATAATTAGTGGTCATAGATTTTTGTTACTGAGGGAGGGAATTGGCATAGTTCTGGGCTAATCCCCTTATTTTTCTGGTAAGGAAATGGAAGTCTATTGAGGTCAAGTTTATGTTGTTAAATTATTCTCCCAAACCTACTACCCCCCCCCCCCCAAACTTACTACCAGAGCACAGATTCAAAGAACTGAAATAGTAAATACCTACTTTAGAGAAACCAGCAATCGTCCAGGCATGCAAACATTTTGTAGGGCTCTGTGTCTTTTTAAGTGACACCTATATAGCTGGTGCATTCTGGAGGGGTGCAGAGAGGTGAAAGAAATTTTTTGCTGCTCATTTTCTATAAATTTGTTCACATAGTTCAGCTAATTAGGAACAGTATACAGGTTTAAGATTAGTTGTGTGGCCATAATCATATCCAACATCAGGTTTGCCCACCATAGGTGAGCTTAATCCATGGAATTCTTGTGTCAGACTTCCTTCTTTAATAAATAATAGAGACTTTTTAAAGGATTTGTGTACAGAGGAGGTAACTGCACACTCCTGGTCGTAACTGGAATTAAGATTACTTTCAATTTAAAAACAAGACTTTTTTATTGAATTGTGTGGATGATCAGGAACTGACTACAAAGTTGAAATGTCTTTTAATATACTACAGGAAACGTGTGATCACATTTCCAAGGAACTGTTGAACAGTTCCATTTTGTTCACTGAGTTATTGTCTTCAGTGCAGTCTCTGCAGTTCTGTCTTCAAAACCAAACCAGTGAGTGTGGGAGGCTCTCCAGATCTAGCTCCAGAGGGTCTTCACTGTATCCTTAAAGTTAGAATCTTCTGCCTTCCAGTGTCCTTCTCTGTTCTGACTTGAAAACAAAAGAAAAGAAAGTGTGTTTGGTGAGGGTAAAGAATTACTCCAAATCTGATTTATGTGTGAAGGGGATTTCCCTAGTTACTCCTTTAGAGTCTGATTTTTTAAAAAGTTTAGGAAAACTGCTTGGAGCTTATCTCCTTTCCCTACAGATTGCCTCTCCCATCCAGATGGAAGAAAAATTTAGTGTGAATGACTTGCCTTCAGTTTTAGGCATTCTTTTTTTTTGACAGTCTCACTATGTCACTCTCCATAGAGTGAAGTCACAGCTCACAGCAACCTCCAGCTCTTGGGCTTAGGCGATTCTCTTGCCTCAACCTCCCAAGTAGCTGGGGCTACAGGTGGCCACCACAATGCCCGTTGGGTTGGAATCCTCCACCCTCTGTATATGGACCAGGCGCTCTACTCACTGAGCCAGGGGTGCTGCCCTCGCCCGGCCGTTTTCTTGTTCCAGATGTCATTTTTGTTTAGTTGGCTTGGACTAGGCTGGAACCCACCAGCCTCAGTGCATGTGGCTGGGGCAGCAACCAGTGTGCTACAGTGGCTGAGCCAGTTTTAGACATTCTTAAGTGGGAACATCTTACTGTGATATCCCAGGTAAATTATGACATTTTAATGGACAAAAAATGCTTACATTTCGTTACAGCATAAAAGTTACAGCATATTGTAACTTTTACTTTTTATTTTTTAGAGACAGAGTTTCACTATGTTGCCCTCTGTAGGGCGCTGTGAGGTCACAGCTCACAGCAACCTCCAACTCTTGGGCTTAAGTGATTCTCTTGCTTCTGCCTCCCAAGTAGCTGGGACTACAGGCGCCTGCCACAATGCCCGGCTATTTTTTGTTGCAGTTGCCACTACTGTTTTAGCTGGCTGAAGCTGGGTTCGAACTCCCCACCCTCAGTATATGGGGTGGCTGCCCTAACCACTGAGCCACAGGTGCCGCCCACCGTTGTCTTTTTTTTGTTTGTTTGTTTGTTTTTGAGATGGAGTCTCCCTCTGTTGTCAGGCTAGAATGCCATGGCCCCCCAACTTCAAACTCCTGGGTCCAACCCATTTTCCTGCTTCATCTTCCTGAGTAGCTGGGACTACAGGAGTCCTCCACAATGCTGGGCTAGTTTTTCTTTCTTTTTTCTTTCTTTTTGTTGAGACAGAGCCTCAAGCTGTTCACCTGGGTAGAGTGCTGTGGCATCACAGCTCACAGCAACCTCAGACTCCTGGGCTCAAGTGATTCTCCTGCCTCTGCCTCCCAAGCAAAGCAGCTGGGACTACAGGTGTCCACTACAGTGCCTGGCCATTTTTTAGTTGCAGCTGTCATTGTTGTTTGGCGGCCCAGACTGGATTCAAACCCACCACCTCAGGTGTATGTGGCTGGTACCTTAGCTGCTTGAGACAGAGGCACCGAGCCTTTTGTGTGTGTGTGTGTGTGTGTGTGTGTGTGTGTGTGTGTGTGTGGTTTTTGGCCAGGGCTGGGTTTGAACCCGCCAGCTCCGGCATATGGGACTGGCGCCCTACTCCTTTGAGCCACAGGTGCCACCCTAGTTTTTCTATTTTTAATAAAGACAAGGTTTCACTTTGCTCAGGCTGGTATCAAACTCCTGAGCTCAAGGGATCCTCCAGCATCGGCCTCCCTCAGTGCTGGGATTACAGGTGTGGCCAAGTACAGACTAATCTTAAAGGTAAATTCTGTTTTAGGGTTAGGGGGATGGTGGCAGGGTGGGAGTACTGACAATCAAATGGTATTTTCCTTTGTTGTCCAATTACCATGTCTGTAACTTGAGATGTAGCCCCAGATGGAAGGGTCTGGCTGGTGTCTCTGGAGAAAGATGAATGGAGCCATCTAGATGGTAGAGAGGGCTGTCATCCATGGGTGAGTTTTAAGAATTAGAATCCTTTAGTCAGTGATATAAATTACGCAAATTGAGGCTTTATTAAGGAATGCAAGAAGTGTTTGAGACATGATAATCCCTCCTTTTTAAATATTTTGAAAGCTGTAGATTAATTTTTTTTATCTTTTTAAGTGATCTTGTAAAAAATGATGTGTCTATATATTACAATGAAAAATAGAATCAAGGAATTGGTTAAAAGGACAAAACTACCCATACATATCCCACTATTATGATATAATTGCTCTCAGGTTAATGTATTTTCATTGACTTTTTGAGATTTACATCCACACATATACCCTACTTTCTATAAACTGCTACTTAGAAATCAAATTGTGTCTGCATGAACCTGTCTGACCCATTGAACTCTCACAGTGGGGGACACTGATGCTTGGTGTTTGAGCATGGCCATCCTACGTCTATGTCCAGACAAAGGAATGAATGATTTGGGGACCCTGCTATTCCCATGATTTGGATGGCCTGCTGGGATTGATTGTGACAAGACCCAGTGTTTGTGCTATATGGACTGTGCCACGCTGATGATGGCATCAGACTTAGACTCTGTGCCTGTGCTTCACTTTATAGGGCCCTAAAATTGGATGGGGAATAAAGGCTGCTCTTGGATTTTACCATTTTCTTGGGAACTGTCTTTCAAAGTCTTAGCTGGAGCTGTCTCAGCTGGGCAGCAAAGCTGAACCATTATTTAAACAAAACCCACAGACCTAAAGCTCCTATTCTTTTTTCCAAGGAGATCTACTTTACAATATAATTGATACCCCTTTTGTTTTGTTTTGTTTTAAATCTAGATTGACAGAAAACTCCTTTCTAGCTAAACAATCCCTCTCCTGACCCACTCAGACCCTGCCAGCAGCCGTCTGTGCAGCTGCTGTTGAACATAAAAACAATAATTGGGCCAAGGTGATAAACAGACTTCTAAAAAGAATTTTCTGGACAACCTAAAATAAAGTTTGCAGCATCTGAGGGCAGGCCTGACTAGAGAGCAGGAGTCTGTTCCTGTTGACTAAAGGCAGGCCGCAGACCCATCTGTTTTCAGGATTGGTGCTGTGAGTGTGAGCACACGGTTCAAGCCCACGGATGCAGGTGGTCCAGCCGTGTGGACGCATCTGTCCACCTGCTGAATGGCGACTAGTGGGATAAGTGTGATATGTTGGCAGAAGGGACAGGCTCAGGTGGAAAGGTAGGAAAGACATGTTTCCAAAGGAACATCTTTGCCATCTGACAAGTATGAGCTTTGTTTCTGCCTTTCTTTTCTTTTTCCCTTCTCTTTTTCTTCTTTTTTTTTTTTTTTGTGCATTTTTTTATTGTGCAAAAAGGAAAATAAAACACGTATAGAACATAGCATAAAATATACCTGCTTGTTTTTGAGAGGTAACATTCCTTTGGGAAGAATTTACGATTTTCTTTCTAGCTTTGTTGTTCCAGAAGGGGAGAGTCATAAGAATATAGATAGGTTAGAAATTGAAAAACAGAATAACCCTCAGCACCCCAATACCTCTGTACTCATCTTTGGCTTTCTAAGCTGTCTGTTTTATCGGATATTTTGTGTACACTGGCTCTGTGTCGGTGCTGAGGTTACAATTGTGATACTTGAGATGTTGTCCCTGCTGTTTTCATGCGATCTCTCTGAAGGATGAGTAAGCAATAGGACTTAGCCAGGAAAGACAGGTAGAGAGGTGGCTGTGGGAAAGTATCCCAAGCCCAGGGAACGGCACGTACAAAGATCTGAAAGCGAGGGACAGCCTAGATGAGGCCTCAGCGTTGAGGTTCTGAAGAGAGGGTGGACAGACAAGAGGTCAGGGAGGTAGAAGGACTAGGCTTGTGGGGCCTTCTCTGTGGACGCGGACTTACCATAAGGCACTTTAACGCCTTGTGTCCTGTGCACTCTTTACCCATGATTTAAGATATCCCAGATCCTTGAATTTGGTTGATGGAAGACACTACTGATTCTTAAGGATCCAGTAGAAGAGAGGAAACATGAGAAACCGTAGGGGAGTAGATTCCTTTCATGCCCAAACTGAACCCTTGAAGAGCAGCGGGAATGAAGACTGAGGACGGATGCAGGGAAGGAGGGTCCAGTGACCACACGTGACAGCAGTGGGGCTTCCTCCATCTGGTCTTACACCCTGAGCACCCCTTCAGGATACAGAACTAGAAGTTCTTTGTTATTTGCTTAGATCTGAAGCAACTGAGTCCTAAGGGGAGGGGACCCAGGAGGAGGGTGGACTCCTCCCACCTTGGACTTCAAGTGGTAGTCAATGTTGTCCAAAAAGGAAATTTAAACTCACTGGGAGGAAAGTGTTAAAATCCAGGGTTTCTGTGGGACTTAATGCCTTTGTCATTTATCTCATTGAGTATTGTTTTCACACAAGTATAATTTTGTGAATCTCATTAAAAGTACCCATTAAATTGACTCAGACTCACTGTTTAAGGAAAAAAAAAAGCCTTGACCAAAAATCTCCATGAACAGGGAGCTTGTTCAGCATCTTGGTTTTTCAAGTTTATTCTATTCTAATAACTGTTCAGATGATCACTTCCCTTTATCCTCCACAATACCTGAGAAGTAATATGGTTAAAAGAAGGGAATCATGGGAAGGGTAAACTGTGGGACCACACCTGTGGAGCACATAGCAAGGATACACGTCAAATCTATGAAGTATAGAATATGTCTTAACACAATAATTAAGTAAATGAGGTGAAACCCTGTATTAACTAATTTGATCTAAACATTCCAAATTGTATATAAGATCAGCACATTGTACCCCATAAATACATTACTATATATACGATCTAGGTGTATATGACTTAATAAAAAAAAAAGAAAGGGAATCATGAACACATGTCATTTACCTAATCTGGTACAGCCAGTTAGCTGGGCAGACTTAGGCATTGCAGTCAAAGGCTCGTAGACCAACATGCACTCAGATCCATCGCCTGATTCAGTCGGTTGCTAAAGCAGGTTGAGGTAACAAATGAGCCCTGAGTTCAGTGACTTACACAGCAAAGACTCCTCACTCAGGGCTCACAGGGTCATGTCCGTGCCATCCTCACAGGGCTGCTCCCAGCTGGACTGTCTCTAGGACCCAGGAGGCCCAGGGAGTACTTCAGGCTCTCTTTATTTTATTTATTGACTTTTTTTTTTTTTTTTTTTTTTGAGACAGAGTCTCACTGTGTCAGCCTGGGTAGAGTGCCATGGCGTCACAGCTCTCAGCAACCTCCAATTCTTGGGCTTAAGCGGTTCTCTTGCCTCAGCCTCCCAAGTAGCTGGGACTACAGGTGCCCACAACACCCAGCTATTTTTTGGTTGTAGTTGTCATTGTTGTTTGGCAGGCCCAGGCTGGGTTTGAACCTGCCAGCTCGGGTGTATGTGGCTGGTGCCCTAACCGCTGAGCTACAGGCGCCGAGCCTATTTACTTTTTTTGGAGACAGAGTCTCTCACTTTGTCACCCTCAGTAGAGTGCTGTCATGTCATAGCTCACAGCAACCTCAAACTCCAGAGTGGCTGGGACTACAGGAGCCCACCACAGTGCCCGGCTATTTTTAGAGATGGGGTCTTGTTTTTGCTCAGGCTGGTCCACACTCCTCAGCCTCCCAGAGTGCTGGGAACATAGGCGTGAGCCATTGGGCCCGGCCTATTTCACGCAAATTCTGTTGGTCAAAGTAAATGGTCACTTCTAAATTCAACAGGATGGGGGCAAATGGTCCCTCTGCGTAGAGCGGCTCTGCAAGGCCTTGGGAGGAGATAGTAAATGCTCCCCTAGGGAGGGACAGTGAAGAGTTTTGAATCATAACAGTTGACTACTGTGTCCTAGGCAGGGGACTTACTGTGAAGCCCAGGTCTTTATTTTATAAGTTGTCTCCCTGCCTGCGACGGTTTCCTCACTCTTTGGCCTACTCAGATTCTAGCTGGACGTGCTGGCGTGGTGTGTGCTGGCTGTATGCAGCCAGAATGAGTAGAAAGGGCGGTGTGCCTGCTCCTGTTCCTCATGGCAGGCTTCACCCCCAAGTGAGGGGTGGTTGGTGACCTTCTCAAGACATTCTTGGTTATTCTCTGATGGCCTCAGCTGTGGGACTGTACTCTCTGGGAAATGGTTTTGAGGTCATTAAGACTTCTAGCTGCTTGACAGAATTATTTCCCTTTGGAACTTGGCCTTCCAGACCTTTCCCAGCCATCTGTCCCCAAATGCAGATACATCAGATGACACACTTCCTTCCCTTGCTGTTTTCTCTCTGCTGAGAAGCCCTTGCATTAGCATTTTGGTTAAGAATGTGGGCCCTGAAGCCAGGCTGCTGGGTTCCTAGAGCACCAGGTCTGCTGTTTAAAACAAGCTTTGTGTCCATAGGCTCATCTGTAAGAGGGACAGTCCTTCCCTCAAAGAGTTACAGATTAAATGAGTTAGAACACACAAAGTGCCTGTATAAAACGCCTGGATAAAAGTCACAGGGGGAATGAATGCTGAAATAATAGCGGTTTCATACTGAAGATGGCTCAAAGCAGAGCTGCCATCCCCCACTCCCCAGGCCACCCCGTCATACCCCCGCCCAGCCTGAAGCAAGCATTTGACCCTTTGGCACAGTGGGAATGTGTGGGCTTCTGTTTTCAACTCAGAACACACCTGGGAGGCTCTGAGCAAATGCACCCTCCATGAAGCCTCCGCCTACCAACCCAGGTTTTGATGATTTTTCTTTTTTGGATTCCTATAGCAGTGACGGTCTATAACACTTAGGTGTCACCCACACAGTGCTCTCGAGCCCTCGCTACCCTTCTTTATTTTACTTTTTCTAAAGAGCAATATCAAATTTAGTTGCGAATGTAAAAAAATCCGCTACTGTCATAAGTGATACGTCCTGCCAGCCCTGGCACGCCCATGCCTTCTTAGTCTGTATTGCCAGATTTAAGGGAAGGGGCCATGTGCTGTGTACCTGCTACTAACAAACATTTGACTGAATGAGTGAAAATTCATTCTTCAGGTCAGTTGGCTGAGACTTGTGCCTGCCTGGGGGTTGCTGTGTGAACCTCAGGTAGGTGGAGACCTTGTAGCTCTGCTTTCTGCCCCAGGCTTCTCTGCTGTGGCCACTTGGGGCTTGCTTAGCTGTTCTGACCCATGTGTGTACCTGGATGTCCCGAGGAGCTGCTGTCCCACAGGGCAGCCCTTGATTGATGCAGCATGCAAGTTGGTGGGCAATACCTTTCCCATCACTAAGTTGGACAGTTGCAAGGTACAGCCTGGGCCCAGGCTCACAATCCCCTGAGGAAGGCTTTCCCTCTTTGTTTCACTCTTCCCAGGCCCCCATCTCTGCTTCCCAAACTAGTCCTCATCTCAAGTCCTTGCATTTTGGGAAAACTTGGGTGAAAATACCTTATTTGATGGTTTGTGGCGCTTCTCCTTTCGTCTTATACAAATAAGGGAGTATGACTATTAATTTGTGACATACTAAGCTACTGTGGGTGTTCTAAAAAAATGCTCAGAATGAACTGAAACTGTTCTTTTTTTTGAGACAGGATCTTGCTCTGTCACCCATGTAGAGTACAGTGGGTGTCATCACAGCTCATGGCAACCTCAAACTCCTGGGCTCAAGAGATCCTCCTACCTCAGCCTCCTCAGTAGCTAGGACTACAGATGTGCACTCCACACCAGAATAATTTTGTAGTTTTTGTAGAGACAGGGGTCTCACTCTTGTTCAGGCTTGTCTTGAACTCCGGGCCTCAAGCTATTCTCTTGTCCCCCCAAAGTGCTAGGATTACAGGTGTGAGCCACCACATCTGGCTGAAATGGAACTTTCTCCAGGTTTTCACTACTATTTGGAGGGCAGACTTCAAATTTTTGTAGACTAAACTTGGAAAAGGAAAAAAAAAATGAATGCATCACCTAACCTTACCTGTAATTTTCACTGCTAATTCCTTGGAATGGAACTGTCACCCACATACTGTTCTCAGAATGGGGTGCTTGCCTTTGAGGGTGTAGTGCCTGCTTTGTTCTCTAATTTGTTTACTGATGTCCAGTTAATTACATTTTTATATTCTAGGAACTAGGTACGGAATGAATAGGGGAAACTGGATCTTGTACATGAGTTGTGAATTTGGGCCGATGCTTAAAGCTGTTTTGAAAAACAGTGAAGAAATTTTGGGGCTATTACTATTTGCATAGATTGGAAAAATGGGGTAATAATTCTTGAAACAACTTTAATTAATATTGAGCCGTTTTAAGGACCTGCATTAATTTAAATGTCTCCCTAAGAGTTTTTAGGGTAATTGTGCAAATTACCACTTCATTTTGTGTGAGCCTAGCCCAGAGGTAGTGCCTGAGAAAGTGGGGGTGACCCTTGGAAACTACCAAACCAAGCTGATTCATCTAGTTTCTCTCCACATTTGTCACCTTTGCCCTCACCCTGAGTAGTCTGGCTTCTTGTGGGTGGGCAGTGGATGGCCTGACAGAAGGATCTAATCGTTTATCTACTACATACCTCTTTGTTTTCAAAGCTTTTTGCAATCCTTTCTCAACCTCTTAACCCGTAGGAAATGTTGGATTATCTCAGTTGTAGAAGCACGGTTTTATCTCTGAGCCCTCTAAAGAAGTCTTTTCCTTGCTGATCAAATTTGCCCATTCAGAAATTAAAATTCCAAGGCATTTTATGAACAGAAAATTAAGATAGGCTCCCCTGTGGCTCAGCGAGTAGGGCGCTGGCCACATACACTGAGGCTGGTGGGTTTGAGCCTGGCCCCGGCCTGCTAAACAGCAATGACAACTGCAACCAAAAAATGGCCGGGTGTTGTGGCGGGCGCCTGTAGTCCCAGCTACTTGGGAGACTAAGGCAAGAGAATCGCTTAAGCCCAGGAGTTTGAGGTTGTTGTGAGCTGTGATGCCATAAGCCCTCTACCGAGGAGGGCGACATAGTGAGACACTGTCTCAAAAAAAAAAAAAAAAGAAAAGAAAAGACAAAGAAATAGTGTCTTAGCCATTGAAATTACTAATAATTAATTTGCTGGCACCAGTGTTGCTTCAAAGCTGACTTTTCAGCTACTTGGAGGAGGGCCGGGTCTAAGCTGAATTTTAGAACCCAAGCAGAGCTGGTGGTGATGAGGACTCCTTGACTTTATTACTGGAGATTTATATAGGGATACTGGGGAGTTGGGGATACTGCCAAATATTGCTAAGTCTTCTTTAAAAGAACTTAATGTTTTTATTACTCAGTGGCTTTTCTCATTTCCTGTTCATTGAGTCAGCAAAGCTGAGCCCTTGCCAGCCCCATCCATGAGTGAAGATGTCAAATCCATATTTACTCTCACTCGCCCACCAAGCCAAACCAGAACCCAAATCCATGTTTGGCAAAGGGATCTCTTTATCACTAAGATTCAAAGTCTTAGGCTTGAATTCTGGGTGAGCCCCTTCTCGTGTTTAACTCACTCATGGTCCTGCATGAGATACAGATGTCCTTCCCATGTTTAACTTCTCTTACACCCTGATGCAAAGCTATCAGGATTTTTTTGTTTTTTCTGATATCAGATTTAGAATCTGGTATCAACCAGTCAGATATGTGAGGCCTTCCTGTGTTTCTCACTGTGTGTAGCTGGGGAGAGAAGGCGGAGGGGGTGGGGTGGGGGGGTGTAATGCTGAGCTTCTGTGACCAGGACGGTCTTCACACTCTTTTAACCAATGTTTAGCCCTCATTTTCTTAGATTAGGAACTTGGCTTAGCATTCAGCAAGAATAGGGTCTTATTCCCTTCTCTTCCCATTTTACCATGCAATTTGAGGAGTACTTAAAAGTTAATCTCCAGCTTGCTTGTTTTCTAGGCTACTATTAAAATTTTGTTTTTGTGTTTTGGATTTTGTTTGTTTGTTTGGTTTAAGTCAGGGATACTGAGGGCACGCCAAAGGGAATTGGGAAGTTGTATCAGAATCTGGAGGGAATGTTTTTAAGCACTCTGCCAAGATAATTTGTGTTTTCCATTCCTTCTACAAAACATTCTGCCTGCCCACAGCATGCCACATGCTTTTGACTAGTAGACTAGTACAATTGCTCTTCAGTTTATGATGGTGTCACATCTTGACAAAGCCCTTGTAAGTTGAAAATATTACAAGTTAAAAGTGCATTTAATATGCCTAACTTATGGAACATCAAAGCTGGGCAAAGTCATGTAACACAAAGGGTATTGTTTAATATCGCGTTGGATATCTCATGTAATTTGTTAGATGCCATACTGAGTGTGCGTCAATTTTGCACCATTGTAGAACTGGAAAGTTGCAAATCCAAATGTCCTAAATTGGGACTTTTGTTCCCAGCTGTAATCATCATGATTACATAATTTAATGTTCTGTAAACCTATGGTTGCTTCTAAATTAGATGCTTTGGAAAGATTTAGTAAAAGTAAGTTTTGCAAAAGTAAAACTATTGTGAATTTCATATAGATAAGATCATTTTAAAAAGTTGAAGAAAAAAATTGTAAGGATCTAAAGAGTCTGCACTCAGATTGCATTGAATACACTTCTAAATTCTGGCTCCACTTTAAAGAAACAGACGAAAAATTGTAAATAATGCCTATGAATTTGTGGCTGGAAAGATAACCTAGGAAGCCTTAGCCCTTTGTTGAAAAATGGGTGAGTAAATGTATGTTTAGGTGTTTTAAGGTAAAATCAAATGTTTAGGCTATAACCAGTGTTTTTTAAATCCCAGTCTTTATGTGCCTTTTAAGATTCTTAGATTGTACAACTTGACTACTAAAAGCCTTGGCTGGCTATAGGGTCTTGTTCTTAACAAAACAACTGTCCCTCCCAACTGTGTTCACCCATGTCCTGATTCTAACATGGGGCCTCTGGTTGAGGGCTGTTGTGTTTATGGAATGATCTCCACATGGGTAAGAAAGGTTGAGAATTGCTAGTTTGCCCTGGGGTGAGATGCAGATTATACCCTGATGTAAAGCTATCAGGATTTTTTTGTTTGCTTTTTTCCGATATCAGATTTAGAAAGAAAAGGACATTTAGAAATATTACCTGTTTAATCAGTTTCTCTTACTTTTAGGTTAGTCTAGAATAAGTGGAAATATGACTCTGGAAGCAAAATAATCTCATTTTGATAATCTTTAAGTCTTTCTTTGAGATACAAACTCAGACACACATGCTTAAATGCACACACAGTAACAGATAGCTCAGCGCTGTGTCCAGTCTGTCTGGAAGGAGAAGCTCTCTTATTATTTGTAGGTAAAACCTGGGGCCCCTGGGTTTTTCCATTCATTCAAGGGCCTTGGCTTTTGGGCCCAAATGGTGCATTCTGGCTGTCTAGAATTGAAATCTTGTCTAATCTGCCATCAGCAATTTGATTTAAATTTTAATCTCAACCATGAGAAAATTAAGTGTTAAAAAAGCAAGTAGAAAGTTTTTCTATTCCAAAATAAAGGGAGTAGGAGGAGAAAACTTAGCAAACTGGAAGTTGAAATGTGTGATTTCTCCATTTCTCAAACTAAAACTGGTGTCTTTTTTTTTTTTGTCTTTAAATTTAGTTTTGGAATGTTTTGTTAACTGACACATTGGCTTTGCCACTAAACTCGTTGCCCACACTGCAGTGATTTCCTAATAAAATTGTACAATTTTGCGTATTTTTCCTGTAATAAGATTTCAGTGGGTAAAATTTGATCTTCACTATAATTTTGTGAGGCGGGTGGATCAGGTTTTATTTTTGACCCAACACCTTCAGACTTAGACTTGCTCAAGGTAGCAGTCTTAAGGCCAAGGCTTCTGACTGTTTTTTATAGCCTTTCCTTACCTTCTGGAGATGCCACCTTAGGCCACAGAACCGCACAGTAAAATATAATAATAACACTTTCCTGATAATGGAGAACATTCTCCTATTGCGCTGTCTGCTGTGGTCGCCAGAGCCATACATATATTGCCTTTGAACACTTCCTGTGGCTAGTGCTGCTATGGAAAAGAAATTTTTATTTCACTTGATTTTAATTAATTTACACTTCAACAGGCTAGTGGCCACCACCACACTGTATAATGGAGCATTATAGGAGTATAGTCCAGAAGTGTTAATAGCCTGATCTTTCCTTTTTTTTTTTTTTAGACAACCTGTTTTATTAATGCAAATTTCCAACATATGCAGGAGTAGAGAGAATGGTGTGGCGACTCCTCCCATCCCCTCACCATGGCCAGTCTTCCATCATCTCTTTCTCCATCTCTCTCCCCTCCTCTCTTCCCTCTATAGTCTTCTCACTCCCCTGCTCCCCAAATTATTTTGAAGTAAATCTTAGGCACAGTCTGATCTCATTTTGTTTTAGAGTAAGCTGGGGAAAGGAGAGGAATCGTGGCATCGGGGAGAGGAGAGGGAGGCACTCCGGGATCTTCAGATGCATCTGTGATTAAAAAAATTCACATATGTATGTGAAGTCTGGATGGCAGAAGTCATGGTTTAATGAAGGCAGATATTGGGCATATGGATAGGTGGTCCTCTGCAGGCATGAGCTACGTTATCAGCATCATCATGATATTGTAATAAAGGCCAAGTGTGAACTCGGAGATGGACCAGTTAGTGTGCCAGGCTTCTCTTACTTGTGCTTATATTGAACTTTGGGCTTATGCATAATTTAATACACTTAACTTAAACATTACTCAGATGCAATGTTTATCACTGAGCTTTATTGAATACCAGCAGTGCTGTGGAGTTGTGGGGCCCTTCAAAGAGGGAAAGAAAGCTGAGAATCGTGTTTAGCCCAATCTCCTTGGACAGCAGCTCCAGGGAGGAGCAGCTCCCTCTGAGTTAACACGGAGGGGCCCAGTGCTTTCTCTCTGCTGTGCCACACTTGCCGGACTGGTCGATTCATGGAGTTAAAACTCATGTTGCTGAGCCTCTCCTGCCTGGTTTTTAAAACAGTAAGAGCAGAGATATTAGACCTAAATCTTCTTGCTTGGTATTGCTAGAGAGAAATGTTTTTGTTGCTAACAGTACAAAGGAGTCATTTATGAACTTTTGTCTTTTGGGTTGAGAATTTATGCCTATTACTGGTTGAGTAATATTATTATAAGTTATATGTATGTATGTACACATATCATATACCATATATTATATATAACTTATTATAGAAAATCCCTGTTTGTTTTCTGTATTTTTGTGTATAAAAGAAACCCTTGTTGCAAGCACATTTTAGTCACGTGGACACCCTGAAGGAAGTAATGCTGGCATCAATGATACTGAGAAAGGAATTTTTCCTGACAACATAAAGCAAGAATTGTTGCTTTGCACTTATAGTTGAACTTAGGAGCTAATGATTTTCTTGTTTATGATAGAGTACAGAATATGTATGTTCTAAATTTGGAACCCTATACTTAGGATCTTAGGATTAAGGTGAATGAATTTGTGAGGGTAAAAGGATCTGATGTCATCAGAAATGCTCCCAGGTCTTGACTCAGCTGTCCTGTTGATGGAAAAAGATAACAAGCTTTAGAAGAAAGGCTGTTCTGAAACTTTCAGCAACATTCTGAGCTGCAAGCCTTCAGCTTGAAGAGGTGCTGTTTCCTTCCTGTGGTTTTGTCTCCCGTGGAGAAGGCTGTTTGTTTCCTTAATCTTTTGTCAACCATGTTCCTGGGAGAGACAGCCTGTGTCTCATCTCATCATTGGTGTTGCAGTGTAGTCCCGTTTCCTTTATTCCCCTGTTAGTGGGGATGCTGAGTAGCTGGATAGCACCCTACGTGTTACTCGTGGTCTGACAATTAAGTTCCTGAAGTCATCGTAGAAAAAGTGCTACATCCCTCATTGCTGAATACCGCTTGGGTCACCTTCCAAGTCCCCCCTTCGGGAAGCTGTGCACCGATGCCAGCACCGTGTCACCCTTCAAAGCACTTTTCTGGAATGGCTCTCATTGTTCAGCACAAAAACACACAACAACAAGAATGAACTCCACAGAGCAAGACACTGCCACTTGTCAGCACAGACATACTGTGAGACGCTGATCCACCAAGGTTATGATGCTTAGTGAGGTGTTCTGGCAGGCGCTACCAATGTAAGGGCACAGCGGCAAGTTCTCAGACTTAATTGTCAGACCTTCATACGATGACAGCTCTACTGGTCATTCCCGAAAAAGAGTTCCAGAATTGCTTTGAAGGGTGGACTAGACGCTGGTAGCATAGCTTTCCAAGGTGACCTAACTGATATTCAGCAATGAGGTTTGTAGCATGTTCGTGTGTTACCACAACTCAAGATTTATGCCATTTTTGCAAGTAATACCCCCTGAAATGAGTGTTCTCATCTCCACTTGACGAGAGGCAGTTGAGTCCATGGTAGGGCCAAGACCGAGGTGTTTTAGGAAGATGTTTGGTCAGGTCGGTTGCCCTGTCCTTTCCATGCAGGGTAGAGCCAGGAAGCCATTAAGGCTTTAAAAGACTATGACCTGATTAGGCAGATAGAGCAATAATTTTCAGCCAAGAGAGCACAAGATTAATATAAGTAGCAAGGTTTTTTTGTAAATGCATTATAGATTTTTGCAGTGTTTTTATGATAGACCAAAGATCTTGAAAAAATGTTATATAATTGAGCTCTAAATTAGTGCTTACACTTTAAAGTTAGAAAAGTGTTTAATTTGGTCAAGTATGGTGGCTGTAGTCCCAGCACTTTCGGAGTCCTAGGTGGGAGGATCCCTTCAAATCAGGACTTGGAGACTAGCCGGGCAACCTGGTGAGATTCTCTCTCTATAAAAATTTGAAAAAATGAGCCAGGCATAGTGGAGCATGTCTGTAGTCCCTGCTACTCAGAAGGCTGAGGCAGAGGGAGGATTGCTTGAGCTCACGAGTTTGAGGCTACAGTGAGCTGTGATGGAGACAGTGCTCTCCAGCCTGGGTGACAGAGGGAGACCTTGTATCTTAAAAAAAAAAAAAAAAAAAAAAAAGGTTAATTTGAAGTAACCATAACATTAATAGGAAATAGACACTCACCTTATGCATTCTTTTTAGAATCGTTAATGGCCAATGATTTATCATGCTTTGGAGGCTTCATGCATGGTAAGCTAGTAAAGGAGTCAAATACATATACCATCTTTCACCAGAGTGAGCTTAATTAGAGCATTTATAGGAAGAAAAGTACGAACAAAGACAGCTCTCGGGTGGTTGAGATAAACTCCTCTACCTTGCAGCTCCTCGGCTCCGACTAGATGAGGACCTACTATGACATCATTTTCAGTTTTTCAAGAGAATATGGACATTGGATTCAAGGTGAAATTTCCACATCTGAAAATGTTGGCAACCAAATAAAATATTTTTAAAGTATTGTTGTAGATCACATAGAAACACATTTATGGGCTGAGTGCCAATTTGCAATCTGATTTCTATCGGAAACAATTCATTTGTTTTTCTTGTATTTGAGTAAAGGAACATTAAATGTTTTTTAATATGCCTTTTAAAATGCTTTAACTTTGGAACAACTTAGGTGGGATTCTTTTGGTGAAGAGTGTGCTTGCTTTCAAAATAGAAGTGGAGCTCTGATAGGAAAATGTATGATCGGCTATTTGAGAACAGCATTGAAGCATCTAAATTTTCTTCACAGGATATCTCTAAACAGGTTTGGCCCATAGATCAGATTGGGAGAACCAAAAGTTGCTGTGTGGCGTGAGGGGACCCACAGCAGAGTGGGGAGGATTGTAGAGTGCAGGGGTAGCCAGGCAAAAATGCCTCTCAAAAACACGTGCTATATATAGTGAACGGGGCTTGGTTTTGTATTTTTGGTTGAGGTCCAATAACAGCTAATGGCTGTTCCTATAGTCTGTGAAATTATTTATGAATTTGGCAGTGAGATGATGTAAAATGCAAGTGAATATAGGAAGAGTAATGTATGCCACCAAATTCCAATGAATTATTAGTGCTGGTGCCAGGGGACACTTTAGAGGTCACTGAGTCCCAGGCCTTCCCTTACAACGAGGAAACTGAGGCCTGGGAGGGTGAGCTTAAACTTCTCATTCATCCTTACTGAGGCCTGGGGAGTTAAGTTGAGGTTTCAATTTCCTGTTAATCCTTCCCTGTCCAGCTGGAACCCAGCACCTCTTTTCCTTTCTTTTCTTCTTCCTGCCTACAGAAAGATGTATAGATCTTCCAGGAATTGTTAGTGGCAATTGGAGAATTCTTGGAAAAACTGAAAACGCAGTGGATGTTTCGTAAACAGACTGTTTAGGAAACATCTTCCTAGAAGGTTAATTTACCCTGTCTTTCTAATTATTAAAACGTCTTTATTGATCAAATTTCTGTCATCATTTTGTACAAGTTTGTTATCCTTCTTTCCAAAAGCCTACTCTTTCATAATGTTTCTAAGAAGCACAAAATGAGTTAAATCGTCAACAGTAAAAAAAAAAAAAGTGGCAGAATTGCTCTTCGTTCTGCAGAGTTTCCTCGTAGTGAGTTGAACCAGATGAAATAGTTGATACTTAGCCATTCCTGAACCACAAAAATGATGGTTTCATATGATTCAAAATAGGAATTGAGCAATAAGATAGTGAGTATGAGAGTATCTTTTCTTGTTAAAGGCATCTTGGTGTTTTATGTGGTCACTAAGTGCCCAGCTCCTCTCTATTTGTCCTGCTCGAAGACTTAAAAATGCTCTTGCAGGAGCATTTCTACTGAGAAATGGGGAATTGAAAGTTAAAGGTTCCAGGTGCACATGTGGACCAAATTCCACGTGTTGTATTTGGCCTGAAATACATCTCTAGTCTTGAAGAAAAGGCTCCCTGGAGAACGTCATACACTGGCTTTGTCTTAGTGTTTCAGGCCCACAGAAGCAAGTTAGAGATAGACGCTCAGTCTTGGTCAAGAGCACAGAAGTTTGATCTGTAGTTAGTAATATTACAACTTGCAGTGAAGATCTGGGACTCTGAAAGCGTCACCTTGCACATCACAGTGGTAAATCATATGCTAATTCTGATCTGGGGGCAGGTTAAGGGGCCCACAGAGAACGGTATCATATGCTTTAGGCCTTTTCTTCTGCTAGTTTTGTAAATTATTATTATTATTTTTTTTTTTTTTTTTTGAGACAAGAGTCTCAAGCTGTTGCCCTGGGTAGAGTGCTGCAGCATCAAATCTCACAGCAACCTCCAGCTCTTTGGCTCAAGGGATCCTCTTGCCTCAGTTTTCCTATTTTTTAATAGAGAAGGGGGGTCTTGCTTTTGCTCAGGCTGGTCTCAAACCTGTGAGCTCAAACAATCTACCCGCCTCGGGAGTGCTAGGATTATAGGCGTGAGCTGTTGCGCCTGGCCTGCTAGTTTTGTAAATTGAATCCACTGAATATTTGCTTGGGCAAACCAACTTTTGTAAACGAAGTGGCATTTTAGCATTTTGGAGATTACAAAAATAAGTATAAAATAAGAGATATTGGAGCTTAACTTTGAAAGTTTTGGAAAAATTTGAGGAAAACGTTGTGATCTCTGAATCATATTTCAGGCCTCTAACCAAATAAAATAAATCTTTGACTTTGGGCATCAAGGGAACTAATGAATGTCCACTTGTTCATTCTTCTTAAGAAATTAGAATTAGATTAGAAAAGAGAAATCACCCCAATTCCAACCATTCAGCATAAGCCGAGCTCTCCTAACTCCATGGTTCATAGAGATCAGAGTGTACCACAGCTGGGTAAACATACCTTGGAGCCAGCACAGGCCTGGGCACTGGCTCACGCCTGTAATCCCAGCACTCTGGGAGGCCAAGGCGTGTGGATCGCCTGAGCTTAGGAGTTCTAGACCAGCCTGAACAAGAGTGAAACCCTGTCTCTAAAAAAAACAATAGCCAGGTGGTATTGTGGCAGGCACCTGTAGTCCCACCTACTTGGGAGGCTGAGGCAAGAGGATTGCTTGAGCCCAGGAGTTGAGGTTGCTGTGAGGTAGGACATATAGTGCTGTACCCAGGGAGACAAAAATGAAACTCTGTCTCAAAAAATAAATAAAATAAAATACTGTATATACTCGAGTATATACGGTAATAAAAGAGCCATTATAGGCAGCAACTTGGAAATGGGATTTTTTTCTGCTACTTCAAATCAGACTGTTAGTTAGAAATTCACTTCTGACATTTTCAGGCCCTTTCTATTTTTTTTTTTTTTTTTAATTTTATTTGGAGGCAGGGTCTCTGCTGCCCTGGCTGGAGTGCAGTAACATCATCATAGCTCACAGCAACCACAAACTCCTGAGATCAAGCATTCCTTCAGCTTCAGCCTCCTGAGTAGCTGGGACGACAGGCGCCCACCTGGCTGGTTTTTCTATTTTCAGTAGGAACAGGGACTTACTCTTGTTCAGGCTGATCTTGAACTTCAGAAATAAAGCTATCCTCCCTCCCCGGCCTCCAGAGTGCTGGAATTACAGGCATGAGCCCTAGTACCCTGTTTCTTTTATAACTATCACTCAAAAATTCAAATGCTTTACTCCAGTTTTTAAAGAGCATTTCATAATATGTTGGTATGAACTGTAGAACTAGAGAGCTCTTTTCTTGGGATAAATGGTTTTCCAAAGGAAAAAGGTGTTGGAGGGATGAAATCAATCTTTTTTTTCCCCTCTTAACTTATCTCTGCAAAACACCCTTCCATGCCCTGTTCCCTTCAGAATGTGGGAAGCTCCCTGCACACGGTGTGCCTCACCCCACTTGCTGCTTCCTTTCTGCAGTCCTGGTTAGGCTGTCCCAGGGCCTTGAGTGTGTCCCCACCCTCGCCTCACTGCCTTTCCCTTTGTGTGTCCCTTTTTTCCACCTTCTCCTCCTTCAGGAGTCTCCAGGCTTCTTGGCTTTCTGCTCACCAGGCAGAGTTAGGAGGACTCATTTTCTAAATTCTCATTTACCTTTGGCTCCTGCAGTCAGCAGGTAGCTTGTACCCTATAGTTTTCATGCTATAGTAATTTTTGTATCTTAATCTCAGCATAGAGTAGTGGCTGGCACAAAAGAGTAATTCAACAATTGCTTCAAATGTAACTATAGGGACAGGCTCAGGTGTCTTCCTATGTAGAGGGACAGGCTCAGGTGTCTTCCTATGTAAAGGGACTTAATCAGGAAGAATCTCCTAGAAGGAGATTGTGGTTGAAAGAAATAAACAGTCTGCTAAATTTGCCCCAGGAGTTCTCACAGTTACCCCTATTTAGTGGCTGGATATCTGACAGCAAGGAGCTTTGGAGGACAGCGAGTGGGCTTCAGATTTTAATTTTCATTGCAGCCCCCTTTTTTCTCAGCCCTGGGTTGCTCAGACCGGACCAGTTGGAGTTGAGAGACTGATGTCATTTACTGCTGTCAGTCAGAAACTGGGGGAGCAGCCTCAGCAAGGGTAGCGTAGTTCTCTTTGATGCTGTGTTCAGAGCCCTGCCCTGGGCTTATTTTCCTTAGTAATTGAAATTATGTGTATAGCAATGACCCCTGAAGCTGTTTGTGTGCAAATCAGTGGGCTGCTGTCAGTATTTTCGTTGTTTATTAGTTTCTCGAGAACGGCCAACATGTTTGATGAAAGTTCTAGAAATAATAATGTGAGCGATGGTTATTCATAGATGCTTTTGTCCTGTGGGAGTGGGGATACTGTATTCATGGGAAGAAAAGCTAGTTAGTTATATTTTTAAAGTTTATATAAGTTATTTCTATATGTCTATTTTATACTTAAATGTCTAGCAGATATAACATTTTAAACATTGTCTACTGCATAAGACTATACTAGGTACTTTATATTATCTCCCTGGAAACTATAACAAACCCCTGATATAAATATTATCTCCATTTTGTAATTAAGGAAAAGATGCAAGATCCCTACTTGTCCCAAAGTCATTCAGCTACAAAGTGGCAGATGGGAGTTTTTACCTCTGACTGACTCCCAGCCAATGCTTATCACACTCTGTTATGCTGTTTGTTTTTTATATTGATTAGAAAGGTTTTTTCAAGCTTATCTGTCACTTAAGATGCTGAGGAATAGTATGCAGACTTCATGCAGACCCGCGATTCATGTTAGTGAAAGGAAACACTAATTATTTTTAAACCTGAAACCATTTTTATGCATTGTTATGGAGTAGAATATTGATTGATGTGGTTGTTTTACCTAAATACTTCTTAATCATGATCTTTGAATCTTGGTGTAATATTCACTTGGGAAAATGGGAACAAGAACACCGCTTTAAAACACACCCAACATAAGCTGTTCAGTGACCCACTGCTCATCTTGGAAGAGCCCTAGAATGAGTCAGTGACAGTCTAGACGTGAAATGCCGTGTGATGGTCACCATGTCTCCGCCCCATCCTGCTCTCTGTGGTCTTTTAAAAATAGGCCTTTAAAACTATGGGGCTGTAAATCACTTTTCTAAAGTAACTGTGAAGTAAAAATGGGCAGTGGCTCCCCCAGAAACCATAAGCTCTAGGTCAGTGGTTCTCAACCTTCCTAACTAATGCCGTGACCCTTTAATATAGTTCCTCCTCTTGTGGTGACCCCCAACCATAAAACTATTTTTGTTGCTACTTCATAACTGTAATTTTGCTACTGTTATGAATCATAATGTAAATACCTGATATGCAGGATGGTCTTAGGCGACCCCTTGGGTCGCGACCCACAGGCTGAGAACTGCTGCTCTGGGTAGTTGTGATCCCCACCTGCTGTGATTTGGTGAGGTTGGAGGGCTCTTTCTATGGTTATTGGCCATGTATTGTCTATTTCTTTGCAAATTACCTATTTGCATGCTTACTATTTTAACCTCCTCTTGGGCTATTTCTCTTTCTTATGGACATTCATACTTTATTACATGTGTAAATGTCTTCTGCTTTGTTTTGGTGTCAGAAGCTTTAACTGTGCTGTCTTTTCTCTTTGGTTCTTTTTGTGTCTTGTTTTAGAAATCTAGTTCACTCTTCACTGAAGTTCATTTAATTATATTAAAGTACTGTTTTGTCTTGTACTCGGTGGTTTAGAGGGGACAAGAAAGTACCCACCGTCAAGAAACACAGTACAGGGCCAGGTGTGGTGGCTCACGCCTGTAATCCTGGCACTCTGGGAGGCAGAGCCAGTAGATTGCCCAAGCTAACAGGTTCGAGACCAGCCTGAGCAAGAGGGAGTCTCTCTAAAAAAGAAAACAAAAATAGTCGGGCATCGTGGTGGGCACCTGTAGTCCCAGATACTCAGGAGACTGAGGCAAGAGGATCACATGAGCCCAAGAATTTGAGGTTGCTGTGAGCTGTGACATCACAGCACTCTGCAGAGGGTGACCAAGTGAGACTCTCTCTCAAAAAAAAACAAAAAACAAAAAAAAGAAAGAAAAGAAACACAGTTCATTGGTCCAACGGGAGGTGTCCTAAACTAATAAATTGGAAACAGCTTACCCAGGAGACAGAAGGAGCAGAGGTTGGAGTGAGAGACGTGGAAAGGAAAAGAGCTTGGGAAGCAGGTGTGTAGCTGGGTTAGCACTCTGCAATCTGAAGAACCTCTGTGAGATAATTAACACATGCCTGGTAATTAGTTGGCTGAGCTAATAGAAGACAAGCAAAGAAGCCCTTAAGTTAGTGGCAGTCTTTAGCTAAGGTTGGTCTGAAGGAGAGGCCCCATTTTAACACTTCTTTTAGTTGGGGTCTCTCCTGGTTTGTAGGTGAAGTTCCCTTGTCAGTAACAGCACTGAGCACTCACTCTGGGCAGTGCTGTGTCTGTGTGCTTCCTGTGCAGTGTCTCGTGTAGTCAGCAGTCTTAGGGTTACGTGCCAAAATTAGGCTATCTTCCAGGTGGGCAAACAGGCTCAGGAAGGTTAAATAACTTGCCCAAAGTCCACAGCTAATAAGCAATCAGTGCCAGGATTCTGACCTCAGAGCTGCTCAAATGTGACTGTTACATATTTTTAGAACTACAAAGTAAATGTGAAGAAACTGAGTGGTGAGTATTTGAAGTCCATGGTCACACCTGTCCTACTTTAAGCCAGGCTGTGCTGGCCAGGCGCGGTGGCTCACACATGTTGTCCTAGCACTCTGGGAGGCCCAGGCAGGTGGATTACTTTCTGAGGTCAGGAGTTTGAGATTGCTGTGAGCTATGACACTAGGGTACTTTACCCAGAACAACAGAATAAGGCTCTGTCTCAAAAAAATAAAAATAAATCAGGCTCTGCCGAGGACCTGCTGGTATGCCCTAAGAAAGTTGTTTGCTGTTGGTGGAAGGGAGAGATTTTTGTAGGACTTTGCCACTTGAACTTTATTTTAAAAAAAGTCAGAGCCGCATCCATCCCTCCCAGGTCCCTGCCTTTCCTCACTGGCTGTGCTGCCTCCTGTCAGGGTGGCAGGTGGGCCAGGGTCTCATTCCAGGCTGGCCTTGCTCCCCAGAAGCCTTAACTCAGCCAGTCTCCGGAAACCTGCTTGTTACTGTGGCCTGGGCAGATTTGCTGTGGCTTATCAGCACGTATGTCTGTGACCCACACGTGCACATGTGCAGCGGCCACACAGTGTGCATGAGGGACGCGGCTCAGTTACCCACGTGCAGGGGTGCCCCTCCCCAGGCTCCTCCTTCCATCGTGCAGTTCTCCAAATAGCGTATTTCATAAGGCCTTCCCAAACATAATCTTCTGCTTTGGTGAAAATTTGTCTACTGTTTTTTGGGTGGCACACGTCAGGCAAACAGGACAGAAACTAAAATTTATATTTATGGAAAAAATTCTGAAATGAATCTGTAGTCTAATTTCATAGTGTTTATTAAAGCAGGTTAAAACCCAGGATTTGTTACTTGCTCTGAGTTTCTTTCGACAAGTTTCTTTGTATCTCTGTGACTTTGGCTCCACATCTGTAAAATGAGGGTAATTATCTACGTTACAGGCTTGTGAGGGTATAGACTTCCAGGCAGGTAAAACCTGTAGACCAGCACCTAACATAGAAACGAGCCTTCTCGTTACCTAGTTTTTAAATTAAAGCACCACACCACTATTTCTAGAGTGGTAGTCCTGCCATCTTGGTACACTTCCTGAGCAACTGGGTGTCTCTGATAGTTCTGGTGAGTTGATACCACTTTTACCTCCCTCCCACATCAAGGCATTTTGTAGTCTTTCTGGCTTTGGGTCTGGCCTTTTCCACCAATAGTTTGATTACTTAGATATTGTCTCCTTGTTTAAGCCTGAAGTATAAGTCTCTCCCTTTGGAGATGGGTGGTGATGGTCTTAAGTCGCATCCCTAGAAGCTGAAATCTGGATGAAAACATCCTAGACGCTTTGTCGACTCTCAGATTGCTTTCCCTGTTGTCCTTGTCCTTAAAATGACCCCTGTGCTCTGGTGTTCCTGACTGTTTAAGGGTCAGTAGTTGTGCTCACTGACTGGAGACACTGTGCGGGCAAAGCGAACATCACGCGAGGTGCCTGTTGCTTGGGCGTTCCGAGTGCTAGAGCTGGAAGGAGGTATAAAGAAATCATCTCCCCCAGCTCTTGTATTTTACAGAGAAGGAAGCCAAGACCCAGGAGAGTAAGTGACCTGCTTAATACCCGCAGGCTCCAAACTGGAGCCAAGGAGAGCAGAACTTAGGGTGTTCTAGATGGGTGGTTGGCAGGCAGATTCTCCAGCGCTTCCCCGCTCAGTGCAGAGAACCCAAACTCTCCTGCTCACTCATCTCGTGGGTTTTTTGAGACAGAGTCTCAAGCTGTTGTCCTGGGTAGAGTGCTGTGGCATCACAGCTCACAGCAACCTCAAACTCTTGGGCTCAAGAGATTCTCTTGCCTCCGCTTCCTGAGTAGTGACTACAGGCGCCCACCACAGCGCCCGGCTATATATTTTGTTGTTGTTTGTTTAGCAGGCCTAGGTCATTTGAACCTGCAAGCCCCCGTGTAAGTGGCCAGCGCCCTAACCACTGAGCACGGACACCGAGCCTCGTCTTGTGTTTTGGATGCTGGTCGCTGGTTATTTTATGGTGAGAAGAATCTCACAGTTTTGGAGGTAGGCTGCAGATGGAATGAATCAAGTTGAACTTGGGTCCTCAATGCAGTTAGTATTTCTGGAAAGCCGTCCTTTGTTAAAAGTATGAGCCATTGTAAGGGGCTTATGTAACACAGCACAGGTTACTGCATCCAAGCTGGAAGAGTAGCGCATGCTTTACTGACAACACACGCACACACACACTGCTTGAAAACTCTCCTCCACCCCAAAGCATTTGCTGTGACCACGTCAGCTGGTCTGCTTTGTACCAAAACAAAGTAATTCCCCTACTCATTCCCTTGAGTTTTTGCAGCAACTTCAATCTACTTCCATGATTATTATTACTTTAAATTTTAAATATATGTACTTATTAATTCATTTAAAATAATAATTTATTATATGCTAACATAAGTAACATTATTTTATGAAAAATAACTACATTTTTCAAACAAAAAATTAGTGAGCTGAGACGTATCGTTTCTCGTGTTTGCTTCTTTAGCGTCTGACTTTAGAAGGCTGGGTCGTCAGATCTGCTTTTCATTTGCTCTGATGCAATTTATTGTTTGGATGTACATGAAGAAGACATAGCCGCCCGTGGTTATGCGGTTGGAAAAGGAGGAACTTGTACACCCCTTAAAGATTCTTAGGGAGGCCTGGGGGTTCTTTGACCACATTTTGAGAACTGCATCTTTCAAAGTAGCTCTCCTAGAGGGACATTCAGTCTCCTCTGCAGGAGCCCGGAATTTCCTGATGGATGTCTGGGAGAAGGAAGTGAGCGATTCTGTTATTTGAATTTAGGACTTGTAGTGACTGTGTCCTGATAGTGGTGTGTAAGAAAATAAAATGATTTAAGGCAAAATTTAGGGAAGTGTTTGCCTCTGGTCGGGGGCACAGAGGGAAGGAGGGGAAGACCATTTCCCGGGGTTCTTGGGGGCTTTAGAGCTTTTGATAATGTTCTGTTTCTTGAGCTAGATATTGGGTATGTGGACATTTGTTCTGTTTTCTTTATATGGTAAGGATATGTTATAAAATTAAAAGTATATGAGTGTTCACTCATATATTGGAGAAGAGCACTGGTTTTTAGTACTTGGGGCAATAATGTATATGTTCTTTTACTCAGTCTATCTTTTCTACTTTTTTTGGCTTAGATATCTTGAATCTTTCTAGGCATGATTTTTATTTTCATTTTTACTTTTTTTTTTTGAGACAGTCTGCCTTTGTCACCCTTGGTAGAGTGCTGTGGCATCATAGCTCACAGCAACCTCAAACTCCTGGGCTTAAGTGATTTTCTTGCCTCAGCCTCCTGTGGAGCTGGGACTATAGGCGCTCGCCACAAAGCCTGGCTATTTTTAGAAATGAGGTCTTGCTCTTGCTTAGGCTGGTCTTGAACTTGTGAACTGAGGCAATCCATCCATCTCGGCCTCCCTAGTGCTGGGATTATAGGTATGAGCTACTGCACCTGGCCCCTAGGCCCAATGTTTAAAAATACTTGTTTTGATACATAGGTATTACATAGGTATAACATCATAGTTATTTTCCACTTTCTGTGCTGTGTTAACATAAGATCTAAGGCTTGTGATTCCCTAATTGTTGTATGAATATATAAAACTAGAGACTCTTCAGCTCAAATGTAGTGCTAAAGTTATGAGGTCTCTCGGTGTGGGGAAGTCAGGGAATGCTGGCTTCTGTGGAAGGATGACACCTTCTGCATCACATGGACCCTGGCCCTTCAAAGGCTGCTTGGTCATTTTGCTTCCGGCTGCTAATCGGCTGATTCTGTGGTCTCAAAGCAAGACTAACGTTGCACTTCTTAGAAAGGGCACTATTTGGGTGACATTGAACTAGAGACTGTTTACCATTCTCAAAGGCCCTGCTCCATCCACCTTGTTACAGGGGGTGAAAGTGCACCCAGAGGACAGGCGGTGTCACGTTAAAGGAGGTCCCAGTTGGAGAGGCTCGGCAGCCTTGGGAGGTTACATGGGACCTAAGGGTTAAAGTTGCTTTGTACGTGTGTGCTTGTTTTAAGGCAGATAAATCCAGCTATCCAATATGATAAAGGCTGGGGAGAGAATAATGTTCTAAAGAAAGCGCATTTGGTGGGAGAGAAATTAAACTGTAGGAAAAGGTTCAAGAGGGAGAGAAGGAATATAATATTAACTGTGATTTTGAAATAATAATAATAGTTACCTATATTCTCAAATATAAGCCGAGTTTTATCGGCACAAAATTTGTGCCGAAAAACCCGAACTCGGCACAAATTTTGTGCCGAAAAAAACTTGGCTTATACTCGAGTGTATACGGTATTATTATCATTAGAGACGAGGTCTCACTATGTTGCCCAGGCTGAACTAAAACTCTTGGGATTCAGCGATCCTCCTGCCCTAGCCTCCTAGGTAGGTGGAACCACAGACATGGGCCACAGCTCCCAGCTGGGACTTTAAATTTATTAAAATTTGACTTTGGACATTTATTGTACTTATTTATTGTTCCCGGCTTGGTGCCCATAGCTTGGTGGTTAGGGTGCCTGCCACATACACTGGGGCTGGCGGGTTCAAATCCAGCCTGGACCAGCTAAACAACAATGACAACTACAACAAAAAAATAGCCAGGCATTGTGGCGGGCGCCTGTAGTCCCAGCTACTTGGGAGGCTAAGGCAAGAGGATTACTTAAGCCCAAAAGTCTGAGGTTGCTGTGAGCTGTAACGCCATGGCGTTCTACCTACGGTGACATATTGAGACACTGTCTCAAAAAAATAAAATTGTTCCCTACATCTGAATATAGTTTCCAAAGGCTTGAGGGTATTATTTGTAATTACCTCATGGACTGTTAGGAAATCAACAAAACAGGTATTTTGTGTGGGTGCCATAGTGGCTAGTAGTATGAATATTTGTTCTAAATTGCAAGGTGCAGAGAAATGCAAGTAAAGGAATGCACGTGAAATTAAAAGGCCTCATGAAATGGGAGTCTGAATAAATTTTGTATTTCTTAAGTGAAACAATATAAATGAAATTGCCAACAAATGCCAGGGTAAGCTTTAGTATCATATTTGTTTTCTTGAGGGTAAAAATTACTAGTTTTTAAAGATTTCTTTTAAAAATACAATCTCAGAAGAAGTAGGTAATGAAGTTCTGTCAGTGACTCAATAGATTATTTTGTAATGAGCATTTTTAACCGTCTTCTGTAGGTAAAATAAAGGAATAAATCTAGAGATGTTCCCTCATCCCAAAAGATGCATCTATTTTTAGGATAATTAAATTGCTAAATAGCTTACCAGTTCCTTGCACATAGTAGGGAGATATTCCTTCTTCGTAGCCCTTAGCACCCAGACTCTCTCTGGCCAGGCAGCTGTGCGCGTCTGCCTCTCGGGCAAAGCTGGGGAGGAAGTGATGGGAGCTCCTGGCGTGGGAGGCATGTGGCTTTAATCAGGGCTCTAACCACACCCTGTCTTTTCTTCTCTCATTTTCTCTCCATCTTCTGTGTAAGCTTTGGTTGATATTCTCTGCCTTTGGTTCTTGTAGCTTTGCCTGAGAGAAGCTGAAAGGAGACTTGATCCAGCCTTTGAGATGAGTGAGAACAGCAGTTGCTGCAGGCTGCTCAGCCTTATCCAGTCTTGAGGGCAGCCTTGTTCTGCTGCTTTAATGTGAGAAATACAGGAAACCCATTCTCCCCAGCACCAGTGCTGGAAGTCTCTTCTCAGACTCTCCCCAGCTTCCTGCAGTCCCCACTCTCCTGGTAGCCCCCTCCCCCCCCCACTGTCCTTGTTTCTACATGGTGGCAAGGCCTGTGTACCTCTGTTTCTCTCTCTCTTTTCTTTTTGATATAGGGTCTTGCCCTGTCCCCCAGCTGGAGTACAGTCAGTGTTGCTATCATAGCTCCCTGCAGCCTCAAAATCCTGGGCTCAAACGATCCTTCTGCCTTAGCCTTCTGTGAAGCTGGGTCTATAGGTGTGCACCACCATATCTGGCTAATTTTTAGATTTTTTTTTTTTTTTTTTAGGCCAGGGCCGGATTTGAACCTGCCACCTCCGGTATATGGGGCCAGCACCCTACTCCTTTGAGCCACAGGCACCTCCCCTAGTTTTTTTTTTTTTGGAGATGGGGTCTTGCTGTGTTGCCCAGGCTTATCTCAACTACCAGCCTCAGTCCCTATTGCCTTGGCCTCCTGGGTTGCAGAGATTACAGGCGTGAGCCACCAAACTCAACCATCCTTTCCTACTATTTCTGACTTCAGAAGATTACAGTTTCTTTTGTAGTGTGATGTTGTTGGGTGGAGCTGTGGGTGTCCCGTGATGGCCTCTTCCAGGCCTTGCTAACGTGGTAGCGCGGGCTCTGGGGCAGCCTGCTGGGCTTTGAATCCAGACCCTACCACTTACTTGCTGCAGGACTCTGAGCAGCTAATCTCCTTAAAGGTCAATGGGTTTGACTGTAAAACTGGCATAGCCTGGCACATACTTCAGAGTGCTTGGGGGAATAAGTGGATCCCTGTGAAGTACCCAGGGGGGTACCTGGCAAATACGGATAAAGTCAGCGCTTTGGAAATGGTAACCTCAATTGAGCAGAGTAATTTCTTCCCGAGAGTAAGCACTCCTAGAGTGTTTGACCCCTTAACTGCCGTGTCTCCCCCTCCCCGCATTTGGTGGTGACTGAGTGCTGAAGGGTCTCGCTGACTCCTGGCTGGGGTGTTGACATCTTTTTCTGCTGCATGTACCGAGGCCTGCCTCCCCAAACATACGCTGGATATTTCAGTCCTTACATCTGTGAGCTCTCTCATTTGGGGAGTTCAGATTTCAGACTTGGTGAGAACTGAGTCTCTTTGTTCATTCCTCTCCTACATACAGCCTGGCCACACCGGGTACTGTGGTAGGTAGAGTTCAAAGCAAGATGGTACAATAGAGCTTCTGTCATGCACACCTTCCTCCAGGGGCCTGACAGGTGGAAGGCTGAGCAGTGCACTGCTAGATGCAAGGTATGACAGGGGGTGTTTGCAAAATGAAAGAGCAATGGTGTCTAATTCAGGGAACCAGAGATGGCTTCATGAATAAGGTGGCATTTTGTCTGGAATTCTGAGGATGAGTGGGGTTTGACAGGTGGAGTTGAAGGTACAAGCATTCACTGTGCAGAGGTAGGTGTGTGTGGAGGGGTCAGCTGTCCAGTTCAGGATGGTGGTGGTGGACTTGGAATCTGGCAAAACTGGGTTAAATACTGGTTCTGCCATTTAGTAGAAGTTTGGTTTCCTTATCTGTAAAATGGGGCCATTAGTGTCTACTACACAGGGTTAGGAGGATTAAATGGGAAGGTCTTTTAAAGGCTCAGGTATGGTGCTTGGCAATTTGCACCCAGTAAACCATTGTTATTTTCGTAATGGTTGTGTTGGGGATAGGAATATATTGACAGCAAGCATGGGGTCCTTGGGGTGCTTTGTTCATTTTTGCTAAACCATACGTAGCTTTATGATCTTTACCTAAATGTTCAATAATTGCTCAGAGTGTCTTAACCTTCATTACACAGACATTCTAGGTAACTTTTTTTTTTTTTTTTTTTTTTTGCAGTTTTTGGCTGGGGCTGGGTTTGAACCCATCACCTCCAGCATACAGGGCGGGTGCCCTACTCCTTTGAACCATAGGTGCCGCCCCTTCCAGATAACTTTTAACTACCAATCTACATTCCTACCCCGATCCCAGAATGTGAGGTGAGATACCAGGTACATTTATTAGAGCTTTACTCTCTGTGGGTCTAAAGCCTCACTACTTTCTCTGTCCAGATACATCGGGTTTTACAGTGATTATTCCTTAAGGTGTTTGTGCCTGTGATTTGGGGCTGTCTCACTGCCTTCTAAATTATTAATATCTGGGCTAAGGAATGGGAGAGAAGTTGGGCTGAGGAGGCGTCCTGGGGGATTGCTGCCAAACCTTGTTTCCTTGCCTCGATGGTTGCAGCCACCACATTGCATTAAACCCTCTCCTGGTAATAAGCGACCTGAGTGTGTACATTTGGTGAGGTTGTGGCAAGAGGTTTAACTCTGTGTAGCCATGATTACAGTGAGCTGTATGGTCTGACCCTCTCCGTGTGGGAAAGGATTTGAGGCCTGGATTTTTCTCAAATTTAAATGGCCAAAGCAGTGCTTTTTGGTTTTGCCAGTATAATTATCACTTATTTCCCTTAGCCTGCCTTTCATCTGAACTATGTGAGTAATAATTATTCTAATGAACCTTTAGGCTTTGGAAGAGTTTAATGGCAGCTACTTGGGTCAGTGCCCAAGACTTTTGCTAATTCTGGTCTGTCTTTCACTCCAGGTCCCATTTAACTTTCCCAGTTTCTCCTTCCTACGGCAAGCATGACTTACCGCAAGGATCTCCTGCCAAGCTGTAGTCTTTCAAGTTTGATTTCAGTTTGATGTTGCATTGTAATCATGCTATCAAAGATGTAAGAAACCCATTCCCAGCTGTCGTATCCTGTAACTCTTAATCTGTTAATCTAGGAGTGTGGGTGTGGAGCCAGATCCCTCTCCTTTTGCCGTGGTAACAACAGGTGAAAATGTAACCTCCACTGTTGGCTGTTGCACATATGTCATGGTCTATTTTTTAGAGCTGATGGAATTTATGACAGGTTATTGTCTGCAAGAGAGTTTTCCCCAGCATTGTCCTTGGGCCCCACTTGATTCTTCAAGTCATGTCAGCGTGACAATGGTGATAATGAAAATGCCTTCTTCAGAGGCTTTCAGAGGACAATAGACGGGTAGAGAGGGCTGTGGGAACCTGCTTGGGAGCCTGCAGCAAGTGAAAAGGAGGCCTGTTTTGCATTTGCTGATAAAGACAAGAAAGCTTGCATATAGAATCATCCATCAATAGGGAAACTTTGAGAGAAGAGGAAAAGTGTAATAATCTGGGGTTTGTTTTCCTAAACACGCTGGTCAGCGGGAGGAGACCCTTGGAGAACTTTCTCTTACAGCAAGATGGACGCTTCCGCTGTGCACAACTAACCTGCTGCTGGACCGGAAGTTGTCTCTTCTGCTCGTGGGGTATTCACTTATGTTTACTTCTTAGGAGTTCATTGGTCCTATGTTTTGAGAAGGAGAACAAAGTACAGAAGAAATAAGAAAGCTATAGTTTGATAAGAATGGCAGAAATTGTAGCCTAAACCATATGTAACTAAACCATACTTAGTTTAGTCAATTTATTAGACGGCAAGGTATGCATTTTTCAATTTTTTTTTTTAATGATGTGAAGAAAGTTTGCATGAAATAGCACCGTTTGGATGCTTGCCCAGTCTGGTAATCTGAGTTAAAACCTTGGCTAGAAGGCAGTTAGTTGTACGCCCAGGATTCCTTGGTCTGCTGGCTTGGTGGGAAGGTACGCTGAGAAGTCCCTGGGTAGGGGACGGCTGCGCGGTGATGTTTCTAGAGGTCTCTCTCAGGCAGCGCTTGGATCCCGGTCCAGGTTCTTCATGTGCCCTCCAACTAAAATAGGAGCCAGTGTTGAAGTCTCCCGTCATCTACTCTGAATGACTCGTTAGCTTTTTGTAGCTCATTGAGTCCCTGCGCTCCCTGCTCTTTCTTTCCTTCCTGCCTTCCTCGACGGATTCTACTGCTTTCTCTCCTCTGACCTGCATTCCTTTTCTGCAGCTGTTCAAATCTTCATCATACCAAGAACTCTAGAGCAAATCTGGCCTCCATTAAGAAAACTTTCCCTTTTTGTTCTGACCCACGTTCGTCTACGTGGTCTAACCTCACAACCTTTGTATCATATTTCATCACGGGCCATTTCAAAGCTATCTTTTGTTTTATCTCAATGTCTTCTCTCCCTAATAAGACTTAAGTTTCTTTTTTTTTTGTTTGAGACAGAGTCTCACTTTTGTCACCCTGGGTAGATGCCGTGGCATCATGGTTCACAGCAACCTCATACTCTTGGGCTCAAGTGGTTCTCTTGCCTCACCCTCCCAAGTAGCTGGGACTACAGGCACCTGTCACAACGCCCAGCTTATTTTTAGAGATGGGGTCTCGCTCTTGCTCAGGCTGGTCTCCAACTCCTGAGCTCAAGCAAATCTACCTGCCTTGGCCTCCCAGAGTGCTAGGATTATAGGCGTGAGCCACCATGATCAGCCTAGATTTAAGTTTCTTTTTCTTTTTTTTTTTTTTTTTTTGAGACAGAGTCTCAAGCTGTCATCTTCTGTAGAGTGCTTTGGCATCATGGCTCACAGCAACCTCAAACTCTTGGGCTTAAGAGATTCTCTTGCCTCATCCTCCCAAATAGCTAGGACTACAGGTACCTGGCATAACAGCTGGCTATTTAGCTGGCCCAGGCCAGGTTCAAACCCGCCAGCCTCAGTGTATGTGGTCGGCTCCCTACCCACTGAGGTACAGGCGCCACCCAAGACTCAAGTTTCTTAAGAATTTTTTGCATTTCCTAGAATTCTTGTTGCATAGTGAGTACCTAAATATTTGCAAAGTTTATTGTCATTATTAAGACTTCCTTCTAGGGCACAGGGACTCAGCCAGTCTGTGGTTAGCTGCCCTTATCGAATTCAGTATAAAAGAATGCCCTTGGCAACCTGCTTTTACTGATTTCCATCCCCCCCACACACACACGGCCCCAGAGACTTAGATGTGCTTTAAGTTAGGGAAAGGCTAATCCTCATCATTACATCCTACCCCAAAGTTACACCACCAGGAACAGGAATGCCTAATAATGCACACTCTGGCAGGCGCCGTCCTCAGCTAGCCCCACAATGGAAGGTGCACATGCTTCGCGTCACGCCCGTGACTTGTGGATATCATTCCCATGAGTAGGTTGTGTTGTGGGACATTTGACTTTTAGAAATAGAGATTATGCTGCGTGGATCAGACCTAATCAGGTTGTCCCTGAACAGGGACTGGACTCTTCCTAAAGAAGGGGATTCAAAATGTAAGAGGAACACCAGGAAGATGTTCCATGGCTTTGACGGAGGGGCCTTGTGGCCTGGAACTGTTGGCTGCCTTTTGGAGCTGAGGGCAGCAGCCTCTGACGCCAGGAGAAGGCCCCTGCCCAGCTGCAGGGAATTTAACCTGGTGGTATCTGCAGACGCTCTGGATGGGCTTTTAGCCTAATTTGCACCTTGACATCAGCTGCGAAACTTTGAGCATAGAGTGTGGCTGTCCCCAGACTGTGACCCATGGAACTAACTGCTGATAAGCAGATGTTGTTTCAAGACATCAGGTTTGTGATAATTTGTTACATGGCAATAGGAAACTAATAGTCCCCAGATTTCCAGAAGCTGTCTGTATTCCATCTTGATAGTTTCTTTTCTTCTCTCTCTTTTTTTTTTTTAGAGACAGAGTCTCACGTTTGTCACCGTGGGTAGAGTGCCAGGGCATCATGGCTCCTCACAGCAACCTCAAACTCTTAGGCTTGAGCAATCCTCTTGCCTCAGCCTCCTGAGTAGCTGGGGTTAGAGGTGTGCACCACTGCGCCTGGCTAGTTTTTCTATTTTCAGCAGAGACAGGGTCTCACTCTTCCTTGGGCTGGTCTCCAACTCATGAGCTCAAGTGATCCATCTACCTCAGCTTCCCAGAGTGCTGGATTATAGGCATGAACCACCGTGCCTGGCCCCATCCTGATAATGTTTCATCCAGGCTTAGAGTAAGATCCAGTGCAGCTCTCCGGAAGCCTGGAGAATTTTGGTCATAATTGTTTACTAATATTTTCAGAGCAAGGGCAGATGTTAATTTGTATGTTTATTTCCATAGAGTGTATTTACCATGGCCGTGGTCATTTCTGGCAGAGTCCCTCAATTTCCAGGTGCTGGAAATGTCACTGCACTCAGAGATGTTCTAGGTCAGCCTGGCTCAGGAGTGGAAGGTTACTGGGAGGTGGAGACGGCCGCGTTGTAACTGAGGGAGACAGCCCTGGTGCCCCTGTTTACTGCCTCCTTGGAACTGGCTTGGCTTTTTCTTTTTTATTTCTCTCTGGGAGACTACCCTCGTATGGCCATTACCATCAGTGAGAATCCCCTGCCTTTTCAGAAATGACAGAAATAAATGATATCTTTCACAAAGGAAGTGGCTGATTTGTATCCAGTGATAGAAATGGTGGCAAAGGGAAGGAAGTGTCCTGCCCATATTTCAGTATTTGCTGATGGATGCATTCAGTGAATAGAAATATATGAACCGAGCCACAGTAGTTCCCAAACAGGAAGTGCCGGGGAATGGATGTGTGAATATGAGGAGCGGAAGGGATAAGCCAGAGGGAACAACTTCCAAGCCGTCTGGGCCTGGTAACTCTCTTTCTTGTGAAAAAGCTTGCCTGAAAGATGCGGCACATGGCAAAGTTAGGGCAGAACAAAAATGACCCAAATGAACAGCTGTGAGCCAGCTAGGTGATTTTTTTTTTTTTAGCCCTCTGTAAGAGAGGGGATATGTCGTAAGCAGAACCAAGTTATTTGGGACCCACATGGACAGCAAGAGGTCTTTGAAATGATTTGTGACACCCTTGCCCCCACCTTTTGCTTGTTGGCCTTCCTGGGCAGCTGAAGGGCTCCCTCCTGTGCAGTGTGGACTGCGCCCGCAGCTGCACCCCTGTCCCCCGTCAGAGCCTTTGTGAGTCCTTCTGGCCTGGCTGCCACACTGCCCCCTCCCACCCGTCTCCCTGTGAGCGCTGCAGAACTTGCAGGCGTCCCTGGAATGCACACGTGGACCTTGTCATTCCCACACATGAGCCTCGGTGCTGGTCAGCACTTTGTGATGCTCTCCTGGCCATTCCGGGCATTAGTCACTCTGGCTCGCTGAGGATTGCGGTCTTTGGAAACTTAAAAAAAATGTCTTTTCTGTTGTTGTTAATTCTTGGCATCCTGTTCGATTTCACCTCTCTAAAGTTCACACAGAATTCTAAAAAACATTCTGTCTGCAAGGAAAGAGTGCTTCCCCTTCGTGTAGCCCCGTCCCACTTGGCTGCTGTGGCTGATGCTGCCTCCAGGCCCCTGCCACTCAGGGTTGAAGCAGCAGCTGAGCTGCTGTCCCTTCACATACTTGTTTCTGGGGCTGCTTTTCAAATGTTTTTTCCTAATGTGCATGTGAGAAATCTAATTTCTGATGGGAGGTGAAACCCTAGTCTTGGACAAATCAGCAGGTCTCAGAGGAAATGTGGGCAGTTGCTATTGTGTGAGGGTAGAGTGCAGAGGTGACAGAGAGGGGCTGGGACACACGTGAGAGGAAGGACACCAGCGGCCTTTCTTTATAGCTTCATCAGCAACGCCTTTCTGTTCTCACCTGCAAAGCCGCCGGAGTACAGGGGGGAAGCCCGGTTCTCCTAAGCTGTTCTCTTCAACCTGTCCTGAGCACAAGGACAGGCAGCCAAGTGGCTGCTGTAGCTGTTTCGTCACCTGCAAACAAAAAGTTGGAGGATATGACTTCCGTGAAACAACACTCTGAACACAATTTGGGTGAAGTTTACCGAGGGTGGTGTCAGGAGAAGAGGTCCAGCCGGGTCACTGGCTTTCAGGGCTCGGGAGTAGAAACCAGTTGGCTGCCGTCATATCCATCACGAGAGCAATGTGGGAAACGTTTGGCCAAAAAAGGCATGGTGGACTGTCAATAAACAGTAGGATGTCTGTTACCTCTGGGCACAGATGCTAACCTGGTTCAGATAACCTCAACCAGTCTTCTCTGGGCAGTTCAGAGGATAAGGGAGGGTTTGCAATGATTAAACTGGCCTTTCTTCTCCTGCAAGAGAATAAATAACTTGGCAGGTTCTTATCATTTTGCAAAAATGGGAGGAAGGACAGATTTAAACTGAGGGTGGGGCTGGAAAGAGCCACTGAGGACGTTGGCTTACAGGTGTCCAGGCCGTGGCATACAGGGAGGGACCCCAGGAGGGGCCTGGGCTGTGGGCATGATCAGGGCATGTTTAGTCTTGCCCACTAAACAACATGGGCAAGAGTGAGGTCACCCAAGAAAAGTGTGTAAAATGAGCTGAGGGTGGAGACTTACGCTGATTAATTCTTGCAATAGCCTTGAGAGATAGTTTATTTTAAAGCTGACAAAACTGAGGCTGAGAAGTTAAATGACTTTCCCTCAATCACACAGCTAAATATTAACAGCCCAGGCGCCTTTCCCTTCTCCTGTCAGGCACCTTCTACCACGATATTCTGTCTTCTCTTTATTCTCATTATTTTCAATAGGACTCGGTTCTGCTGTTAGAACTCAGTACTCAGATTTTATCCTACCGCATACCTATTAGCTACAACAAAATTTACAGGCTTACCTCCTTAAAGAAAAGATCTTTATCATTTATTGTTACTATGTTTCCTCAATTTTAAAAAATCTTTTATTTTCTACTCTAAAAGTGTAGTGTTTTTTCTTTTGTTATAATTCAGATATAACAGAAACATAACAATTAGGAGGTAAAATTTCCCTAAAATCCTGCCATCCCCTAAAGAAAACCCCTACACTGCATTATTTTTTTTTTAAGGATCTAGAAAAGCAAAATTTGTTCCTCTGCTGGGAGTCTTTTGGAGATAGCATGTGGAAAGTTACTTAGAGATAGCAGTGGACTTAGAGGGGGCAGTGTTTTCAGTATTAACCAAATGCTTTTCTGATCATTTGGTGGCTGTCTGAGTTCCGCATTCAGAGCTGATCTTCCTCTTACTGTGACCTGGGGGCTGCCCCCACATGTCACGCCTTCTCTGTCTAGGCCTTCAGCTGGGCACCTGCACTGGGAAATTGTCAACTCCTCCCATTTCCTCATGGTTTTACCCTGATGCTCCCTCATCTCCCAGGCTTTTTCTGTCTTACTGCTCTTGTGAGACAATTTCCCTGGGGGCTTTCTTGGCTCCAGTCCTGGAATTTCATGGTATAGATGACAAGCAGGGTAGCAAATGTTGCCCAAATCATCCTGAAAGAATGTACTCTTCCCTGTAATGAGATGCTGCAGACGCTTCCCGTGGTGGAAGCTGCCTCGCTGGGAAGCTTCTGGCGGGGTTTCATAGCTGTGGTCTGGGCAGCACTGGCATTCCTGCGTTTTCCCTTGTGCATGGGAATGAAGGGCATTTCCTGTCTTCCCACCAACCTTCTTTTCTTTAAAAGAGAATGTGAAACCAATTTAATCTAGAATGTAGTCAAATGAGAGTTTGCATTTATAGAAATGACTAGCCAGCGTACTTGGGTAAAACTTACTTCTCAGCTAGTTTGGGAGGATTCACCTCTGCGGGGAGGTGGCTGCTGTTTAGCCCAGGCTTCCACGTGGGAAGCAGTGTGTCCCCCTCTCTGCCCGTCTCTGGCCGGGTGGCTTATGTGCTGTTGTACCCAGAACGATGAGGAAGGGATATGCTGCTCTTCTCTCTTCCAAATGGGCTGCTTCTCAACACAGTGAAGTGGGGGCAGGCATGTCTCTGCTCTCTGCTGCCCTGTGGTTCCATCTCAGCTCCATTTAAAGTTCATTCCCTTGGCCAAGCGCTGTGGTTCATGCTGTAATCCTAGCACTTTGGGAAGCTGAGGCAGGTGGATCCCCTGAGCTCAGGAGCTTGAGACTAGCTTAAGCAAGAGCGAGACACTGTCTCTACTATAAATAAATAAGTAAATAACTAGCCAGGCACCTCTGTAGTCCCAGCTACTGGGGAAGCTAAAGCAAGACAATCACTGGAACCCAGGAATTTAAGGTTGCTGTGAGCTATGGTGCCACAGCACTCTCTACAGGGTGACAGAGTGGACTCTGTCTCAAAAATAAATGAATAAATAAATTAAATAAATTAAATTCATTTCCTTAAGACTTGAGTCTTGATCATTTCTCCCTTCTTTCACTAGGCAGTGTTGCTCAGAAAGACTTTTTGTTTTCATCTGAATACATAATCCCTGCACATCAGTGCACGTGGGAGCTATCTATGAAATTAATATCTAGCAATGCTTTGGACCAATATGTGTTTCTACAAACTATAGGCTGGTGAATTCACTCAAAAACTACATACTAATAATCGCATCCTGTGCTCCGGTCAGCTTACCCTGATGCATTTGTGACCATTTGACACCCCCCCACCCCACCCCCCGAGTTGGGCTTGCTTTGTTTTATTACCGTCTTACCCTGAGCTTTCCAGCACACATCGGTGCTCAATAAATATTTATTGAATGAATGAAATCATGAATAAAGTTTAACTTTCTTCTTGAGAGCAGATGACTAACTTCTACGGAAGAGTTATTTCCTAGATTTTATTTTGAGGATATATAAATCCCCTTTTCAAAAATCTTGTGGAATATTGCAGATATAGCTAAAGGGGGAAATGGTTTTAAGCAGAGTCTACCTTTTTTTCTTAGTTAGTCCATACTTATTGCAGTTAAACAAGCAAAAATAAAAAGGTTACCAGGAAAGTAGAGAGGTACACAGATTTCCATTAGGTTTGGGGTTTCCCAGATAACAAATTAAAACTCCTTGTTATGGGTCATTTAAAAATTGAGCCATTTTAGTTTGGCAAAAAAAAAAAAAAAAATGCTGCCAAGAGTATTTTGTCCCTATGTTTGCTTTTCTTAAACAAATGACAGAATTGCATTTATGCATCTCCAATTTCCAGACTTAAGAAAACTTGGAATTAACATTGGAACCAGAGCCTTTGTTTAGAGTCATTTGGTTATAACAGTTCACTTTAGAGATGAGGAAACATGAGCTCAGGCATGAAGTGACTTGGATCAATATTATCTATTATCAATAAAAGGAGGCTTTGAGGAAAGTGTAATCACACTTCTTATAAACAAATCTCAGCTATCTAATTGTATGAATAAGTTAACTCAAATTTTTAAAACAAAATTAATTTTAAAGAGGGGAAATCTTCCTAAACTTAAATTGTAATATCTGATTTTAAAGGTAAAAATTAAGTCTTGCTTTCCAGTTGAAACATCCTTGTTTGAATTAAACAGCTAAAACCTGGCCTTGGTAACACACTGCCTTTTTTCACCGCTGATAGGGATCAGAAGCTGTGGCAGCCTGACCATATCTACTGTAATCTTCAGTTTTAGAAGTGAAGAGAGGGGGCATTGCTTCAGTTTAAGTGTGGATAAAGTTCGTCTGGGCACAGCCAGTTTGTTAATTCCAGTAGCCCCTGGCTGGACTAAATCATAGCCCTGCACAGCGTCAGCACATTTTGGTCAATGGACCACATTTGGGGTGGTGGTCCCATAAGGACCCCAGACCATGCTTTTACTGTCTTTTCTGTGTCTAACATGCTAAGACACACACATGTCACTGTGTTTTGGTGGCCTGCAGTATTCAGCATGGTCACAGACCGTACATGTCTGAGCCCAGGAACAGTAGGCCCTCCCGTATAGCCTCGGGGTACTAGGCTGCACCACCTAGGTTTGTAAGGACACTCCCTGATTTTCACACACCGACAGAAATCATCTAATGACACATTTCTCAGAATGCATCCTGGTCACTAAGTGACTTGTGACTGCAGAAGCCAAGGTGGAGATGGGGATTCCAGGATGCCTTCCAGCCTGGCAGGTGTTGACTCTCATTAACTGCCCCTCTGCAGACAGGAATGTGATTCTGCAGCTTTTCCGGGTTTGTAAATTGTGTTTCCTCTTTGGATGAATTTTCTTCTTGCCGGTACCCTCATTCTCTCTTATACTCTCTTTTTATTCACTATTCTTACCTTTCTGAGAGAGCAACTAGTTTATTTCAGATTTTTGAATTATAGTTGCCTCTTCCATCCTAATCCAGGGAACGGAAGCCCAAGTTTCTGAGGCCCATTTGATGCTAGGCATTCTCATATAGACCTCCTGAGCTCTTCCAAACAGCCCTGCCAAGTGCTTATTTTTTACTGATGGTGGAACAGACTAAAACAAGGAGAAGGTGAAGCTGGGATTCAAGGCCATGCCCGTCTGGCTCCAAGCCTTCTGCTGTCCTGCTTTGAATTAAGCAAGATTTAGAATTGTGGAACATATTTTCCAGCAGCCTTCAGAATGTAGGTGGTGGCACACATTCTTATGTAATTTGTTTTATAATTATCTCAATAATGAAGTCAGCTGGGAGTCTTTTGAAACACTTGCTAGTTATAAACTTCAGTATATACATTCCTAACAAGGTGACCCTTTGGGCACAGATAGTGTTTCTCTAGAAGGCTGCTGAAAGCCGGGCTTGGGGAAACTCTAGCCTTCCTAAAAGGTGCCTATTGAATTTCCCTAGCCAAAAGCTGCTGGCTCTGCCCCCCTGCCTTCCCATAGTCATTCACACTGTTTGTCACTTTTGTTGCATTTCCCCACACCTACTGTTACACTGGCCTGTTAAGGGCAGGGACAGTGTTTATCAACGACTAATAAAAGTAACATAGCTTTCTTAGAGCCTTGAGTAGTGAGTATTTTTGAACAAATAAATAATTGTATCCAAGAGGAGGTGCTCAAAAAAAAAAAGAAAGAAAGAAAGAAAAAGAAAAAACGAGATCAGATGAAATGGCTTTTATTTTAAGCCATTAAGGTTAGTTATAACCCATTTCAAGATGGAGTGGGCTCTAGAGATCATCCAGTTTACAAATCCTCACTAGATTGGCAAATGAAGGGCTAAATCAATTAAGGTCTTATACCTATTTACTTAGTAGCTCCATGTTGGCACTTTCTTCCAAAAATGGTTAAAACTAAGCATTATATTGTGGGTTTCATGCGCCAGAGCTGCAAAAATCAGTAGTCTCAGCATTGCCAGTTCTAATTCTCAATTTCTACCTTCTATGGTTGCCAAAGAATTGTGATTTTTGAGGCTATTTTTTTCCTTCTATTTTAATGTATTGGCTTTTTACAGCAGCTGAAATCATTGCACTGTCTGAGGCTGCCGGGGAGCTTGCTAAAGCCTGAGCAGAGAGCAGTGACTGTGGCTTCCTGGTTCAAAGTTCAGCTGTGAGACCTTGAGCAAGTTACTAAGCTTCTGTGCCTCTGTTTTCTCATCTATAAGTTGAGGTTGGGTGATGATGGTAACTACTTCATAGAACTGTTAAATAAATTAGTTTACCTATGTTTAGGACTTTTCTGGAGCAATAAACGTTAGCGGTTATGGTGATCGGAATTATTTAGCTTGAGCTGCTGTTATTCAATCAACATTTCCCTCTTACGGATAAGAGGGATGTTTATTGAAATGTTCCCCCAAGATTTCCTAATAAAGAGCAATGATGGAGGTGGGATTTCTCTGGGAACCAGAAGGTCTGGACGTCAAACATCAGATAGAGACCCTTTCTGATGGAGGAACTCGTGTGAGACGCTGGTGGAAGGAGCCTGGGTTTGCCTCAGGAGTAGGGGGTGAGTCCGTGGACTGCACCGTCAGGAGCTCCATTCAGGATGTCTGGAGACTTGGAAGCAGCCCCCAGGGCCCTGCAAGGGCAAGCTGAGGAGATTGGACTGAGGACCTTTGAGTAAGATCCCTTTGGCAGGGAGGTAGAGGGAGGAAGTGTTTTAGAGAGGCCGGTTGGGAAGCTGCTGAATTATCAGAGACAGAGAGGGTCTGCGTAGATAAGACTTAGGAATGGATGGTGGAGGAGAGGTGGCTTCAAACACGGGTGAATATCATTAATAGAAACAGGGAACTCTAGAGAAAGGGGCGAGTTTGGGATAGGAGAATATGGTTTTCAGTTTCATGAACACCAGTTTGAAGTAAAGATAGGCCAACCCAAGAGAACTGCCGAGCAGAGTTCAGTATGGGAGATAAAGTTCCCAGCGCCATTTCCAGAAGGGTGATGGTGTTAATGACATGGAAATCTATGCACTTCCCAGAGATGGGCCTGTCGGCTCAGGAGACCATCATAGTCCTTGGACAGTGACAGTGACAGCTAGTATCGTAAAATGCTGGTGTGTGGGAACTCACTTCAGACCGTGTGTGAGGTACTGGGCCAGCGGTGAGAGCTGCTCTCTCTGCGTTTGCTCCAGGGCCTCCCTACTGTTTAGCCTGTTCCTGAACTAAAGGAGGAACTTGTATTTCCCTTTCCCCTATCACATACTTATGGGCAGTGACTTTCCAGCTTCCTTTAATACTGAACAGAGAATTAGGTTCAAATTATGAAATTTAGAAAAAAATTATGTTACAAAGTGTGCATATTTTATATTATAAAGTTAAAAGACAGACTCTAAAGATAAAACTTTACATTTCAAACATGTCAAGACCAAACTGTTTTATAACCTTTCATTTCATATGTGGTTTTCAATGGATACAAAAATACCCAGTGGGTGTGTGGGTGGTTTCTCGTGTTTTGGAAATGGTGAGAATGTGAGATGCCGAGCTTTGGGTTTGGGGATGAGGCTATAATTACTAACTCCAATTCTCTCCCGGGATTGGCCCATGGCGGGGTATCTGGTATCTAAAAACTCAACAACCCAGAATCCAGAGCAATAAACCACCCCCACCCCCACCCCCACAAAAGGAAGGGAATTATTGTTGTGGAGAAGGGGGGTGGATGGAGGATGGGGCTTCTTCCTTGGGTGTCTCCTCGTCCGCTGTTCCGAGTGTCACAGTCGGAGTCGCAGCAGCAGAGGGGAGGGCTGGGGCCGAGGCTTCTCCGAGCCTGACACACAGCAGCCACCACACAGCTGTGACGGAAAGTTCTAAATATAACCCAGCACCCATTTCAGATCCTCCTCCCCCTACTCTTGGCGGATGTGGTAACTACCCTAAAAATACCTGCTGCCTGAACCTTTGAGGTGTCTAAGGAGGAAGGGGCAGGCACTGGAACCGGGCCAGAGGGAGCATAGCGTTGTTGGGAGGCTGGCCTGCCTCCCAGGACGGCTGCCCACGGGCCTGTCCCCAGAGCTGCTTGGGTGCTGTCTACCGTGCCATCCTGTTGGAGCATAACTGTCTGCTCTTGAGTCGCATATTTGCTGTTGGCAGGTTTCAAGGAAGCTATTCATAGATGAGACATCTGTTCTCTGTCCCTTTGACCTCAAATTGGCAGCTGCCACCATGGTATTCAGGCGGTGTGTTGGGTTCAGTCCTATTTCTCAGAATTTAGGGCCGGTTTGACTTTAGATATTCCATTGTTCATAAAACCATTAAAATCCATGAAAATCCCTATATTTATGGAGCCCCATGTATGGCGCCCCATGTATGGAGCCCCATTTCTGCGGCTAGATAGTTAGTGACCACAGAAAATTGAAAATGGGGTCTTAGTCCTTGATTGTTAATAGAGATGACCCTTGTGATTTTATAACATGAAAAACAGGGTGATGAAAACCAATCTTCTAAAAATATTGACTGAGTGATCCTGTGCATTTTTTATTTTAAAATGGAATTTTGAGGCTCATTTTCTCACCCAAACTTCAGTATTTTGCCGGGGCTGGTTTGAACCCACCACCTCTAGTATCTGAGGCCAGCGCCCTACTCATTGAGCCACAGGCACCGCCCCCAAACTTCAGTATTTTGAATATAACGTTCATTGGCAACACAGCCAGAGCACCAGGAATCTTGTCTGTGAGGAGAAGGCGGTCAGTGTCCGTAGCCACCGACTGAGGGTGGGGCTGCCCTGGGAGGGCTGAATGCAGCTGATATCACTTCCCGAGGAGTTTCACAGCTTTGCCCCCTCACCTGTGGGGTGCACTAATGTCCAGTCTCCCTCAGTAAACTCTACGCTGGCCCAACAAGTGCAAGCCTGTGTTAGGAGCTGCGTGGGGGGTGTGTGGGGGCAAAGGTTTCTCCTGTTCAGCTAATGCAGGGGCTGGAACCTGCTCATGTGCTAAGAAATTTTACATATGTTGCGTTTATGGTGGTTGCAGCATTTTCATAGTAATTATGATGAGTATGTATCCTCCACTGCGAGCTTTTCAGAGCTCTTTCATGTATATGAAAGAGTATCATTTTAATTATTTACTATGAGTTGAAAGTAAATTGAAAGTTTTTCTTTTCTTTCTTTCTTTCTTCCTTTCTTTCCTTTTTTCTCTTTCTTTCCTTTCCTTTCCTTTCTGTCCTTCCTTTCCTTCCTTCCTTTCTTTCTTGTCTCACTCTGTGGCCCTGGGTAGAGTGCTGTGGCATCACAGCTCACAGCAACCTCAAACTCTTGCTTGAGCGATCCTCTTGCCTCAGCCTCCTGAGTAGCTGGGACTATACATGCCTGCCTCTATGCCTGGCTATTTTTTCTATTTCTAGTAGAGACAGGGCCTCACTATTGCTCAGGCTGGTCTCGAACTTCTGAGCTCAGGTGATCCATCCGCCTTGGCCTCCCAGAGTGCTAGGATCATAGGGGTGAGCCACCACGCCTGGCCTTGAAAGTTTTTCTTGAGTAATAGAAGCCATTAGAATGGTTGGAAATGTTTTTTATTTTTTAAGATCACTTAATGCATATCTGAAATAGCCACCTCTAGAAGAATGGATTTCCCTGGACCAAGACCGGGTGGGGTCTTCTCTGAGAGATCGTGATTTTGTGGAAAGAGTGGGAAGAATGTGACTTCGAGGTGCCCTCAGCTGTGGGTGCTCGGGGAATCACCTTTCTCCATGTGTGTCAGAAGGATGGGAGGGAGAAGGCATGTACGTAACGTGTGGCCCCAGCTGGCATAGTCACACAATCTCAGATGTTTTCCCTCTGAAACTGCAGAGTGAAGAGCTTCGGAACTTGTCTCTGTCTGGCCATGTTGGATTTGACAGTCTCCCTGACCAGCTGGTCAACAAGTCCACTTCTCAAGGGTTCTGCTTCAACATCCTGTGTGTTGGTAAGTGATTCTCCCCCTGCTGCCAAGCAGGGACTGGGCTGTTCAGATATTGGCAGGTGACTGTCTGAGGGGCAAGTTTCAGTGAAAGAATAATTGGTAAAACAATAGAATCTCAAGGACTGTGTTGCACATAAAACAATGCAAAATACCTTTTTTATTGGTAAAACAAGGTAGAATCTCTGCCGTATACATCTCACTTACTTATAAAGACTGAGAATTGTACATGTATTTGGGTAAATGCTTTGTACATTTTGGTGTGTTACTAAAATTATTTTTATTTCTGTTACACAGTCAAGCAACTGTGGTCAGTTTAATGTTATTACACATAAAACACTTTGTTTTTTGGTGAGAGGAGGTACCTAGACCCTAACTAGACTCTAGAAGTTGAGAAAAGGAACTTAGATATATGTGGTAAGAATGCTTAAAACCCTTTCAAGAAATTTGTTTACAGCATTTTTCACTGTATTGCTATAGTAATCTCCCCTGAAGTCTTCTTAAAGACGTGCTGCCTAAAACAAGTAAAATCTAAAGCTACTCTAACTTTTTTTTTTTTTTTTAATTGTTGGGGATTCATTAAAGGTACAAAGAACCAGGTTGCATTGATTGCATTTGTTGGGCAAAGTCCCTCTTATAATTGTGGCTACTGTACAATATAACAAAGACATCTGTACCAGAATGTTTATTGCAGGCCAATTCATAATTGCTAAGTCATGGAAGACGCCCAAGTGCCCATCGACCCATGAATGGACTAGCAAATTGTGGTACATATATACCATGGAATACTATGCAGCCTTAAAGAAAGATGGAGATTTTACCTCTTTCATGTTTACATGGATGGAGCTGGAACATATTCTCCTTAGCAAAGTATCCCAGGAATGGAAGAAAAAGTATCCAATGTACTCAGCCCTATTATGAAGGTAAACTATAGCTTTCACATGAAGGCTATTACCCAACTATACCACAAGACTATGAGGAAAGGACCAAGGAAGGGGAAAGGAGGGGGGAGGTTTGGGTGGAGAGAGGGTGATGGGTTGGGCCACATCTATGGTGCATATTCTTATCTATAATAAAAAAAATAAATAAATAAAAAATTAAAAAAAATAAAATTGCACACACACAAAAAAAAACTTGGGAGGTGGGGAAATCTTTCAATATCCAATTGATTACATCAAGCCAGAGGGTCTTAATTAAATAAATTATGGCTATCTGCAAAACAGAATTCAATTGAGCCACTAGAAATCTCGTGACAAAAATGAGAAAGTATAATCAATTGCTGAGTGAATAAAACTAATTATAAAAACAACATGATGCAATTTTTTGTAACCAAATGCACCAAGAGTTTAACAGCGGCAGGATCTGCGCAGAGGAATTGATGAGTTTTGTCATCTTCTGTGCTTTTCTATATTTTCCAAATTTTCTGAAATCTGTATAAAGTAGTTATAACACTTCCAAAATGAGGCGGGGAAAAGGACACATCTTTTTGTTTCTAAGTAGTTATTGCCTAAACAGCTCTCTAAATCAGTGGTTCTCAACCTTAGTAAGGCCACAGCCCTTTAATACAGGTCCTGTGGGTCGTGACCCACAGGTTGAGAACCGCTGCTCTAAATAATACCCTGCCACAGGGGAACAGAACAAAGACCCAGACCTCTGAAATAATGGTCATTGTTACACTGTGGTTAGCAAAAGGCTGCATACAAATCTTGTTGCTATTTTCCCTGTTCCCTACTGAGGCATGTTTAAAACAATGTTTTTGTGAGTTTTCCAGGCTACACGTAAAGATTCATGTGACCAGCTGCATTCCTCTGAGTGCATAATACAAAGGAATGTCAGGGCAGGAAGGAATTTAGAAATCATTTTGTTTTGCTCTCCCATTATTTAAATGAGGTACCCAAGCTCAAAGGAGCCAACTGAGTTGTCGTGAGCCGCAGAGCCAGTCGTGTCCTTTACATGTGGCACTATGTGGCAAGTGCATCGCGGTTCCTACACGTGTGACAAATGAGGGGAGATTATCACAGATTGGGAGGGCTCTTCACAAAACATTACCCGTTTGGAACAAGTTGATATATGAAAAACAGTAACATGACAAGAGGAGAATCGTCAGGCACACTCCTCCTCAGGAGAGCACAATGTTTGTTTCAAGGAATGTTGTGATGGGCTTATTTGGAGGAAAGCCGGGGGAACATGAAACGGCTGGAGCCCTTCGGGAAAAGGGGCAGAATCTCTTTGCAGAAGAGGAAAGAATTGTATTTGAAGGAGGAATGAGGAGACAGGAAAGAGATGAGAAATGTTCATCATGAAATATTGATGAATAGACTGTTCGGGGGAAGGTCATGAAATAGCTGAGTTCCAGATACAAGTTGGGTCAACCAACAGACTGAGCAACTCATCTTATACCGCCCAGGACTTTCCTAGTTTTAGTAATGATAGTTCTGTATCCCAAAAACTCCTCAGTCCGGGGCAAACCCAGGCAAATAGTCACTCTCGGGTAATATGTTTGGTTATAGAAGTTGGAGTCCTCATCTGACATCTGTGTTACAAAATAAATTTTTAAAAATCCAAATGACTGTCAAGTGTTGCGAAACATCAAGTTTTGCAATGGGTTAAATGAGAAAATTGGCAAGAAAACATCTCTTCCCACATCTAAAGAATCTATAATTTGTCAAAAGCCACTGCCAAAGCTGTACAACGCTTTTCAATTACTCATGAATGTGAGACCCTTGATTAGAAAGCTTCTCTCTTGCCATTCTTGCAACCAAAGACTAGAGATGAAATAAATTCCTGCCCTGCTGATTGGGCAACTCACTAAACTCATAAATCTATGATTTACATAGGTATCACAACTTCTATAAATAAAACCAAACAACTGGGCTAGATGCAGTGGCTCAGGCCTTTAATCCTAGCACTCTGGGTGGCCGAGGCAGGTGGACAGCCCAAGCTCAAGAGTTCGAGACCAGCCTAAGCAAAAGTAAGACCTGGTCTCTAAAAAGTAGCCAGGCGTTGTGGCAGGCACCTGTGGTTCCAGCTACTTGGGAGGCTGAGGCAAGAGGATTGCTTGAACCCAAAAATTTGAGGTTGCTATGAGCTATGATACCATGGCACTCTACTGAGGGTGACAAACTGAGACTTCGTCTCAAAAAAAAACCAACAACGAAACAACTTCATGTAAAATGGAGATGTAATTACTGCACTACTTCAAAGTACTGAGGTTTAAATGAGTTTGTGTGTGATGATGACTTAAAAATTGTTAGTTTCTCTGACTGTGCCTGGTTAGAGCCAAAAGAACTGTTATTTGCATTTCGGTTGCATTTTCGAATCATTTTAAATCATCCTCTGCAAATATGTTAATACTTGAAGGCAGAAGAAAAGTGAAGATAAATACTCAACAATCAATCTGCTGGTCCAGAAGCTGCTCCCCAGCGCACAGAAGCTGCCAACTTTTCCTCTCCCAGCTTGTCTCTCCTTTTCTTTCCTGGCCGTCCATTTCTGGGCTCGCTCTGCCCCTCCTACCTCACAGGAGAACACAGGAAGGAAGAGCCAGGGCAGGTGGGACAGAGTGCCTCCCTCCTGGCTGGCTCAGCTCTCCGAGCAGCCTTGCCCGTGGTTTCTTGGTAGATGAAACGGTACGTCAGAATGACGGAGGCATGTGAGTAGGGCAATGGTACTATCCTGTGGTCCCCAAACTCCAGTTCCAGGCCACACTGCTGGAGCGAGCAGCACGTGAGCCCGCCTTTCGAGCCGCTCTCCGTTGCTGGCACCAACACCCGAGTTCGCCTCCTGTCCAATCAGCAGCCCCCTTAGATTCTCACCAGAGCACAGACCCTACCGTGAACTGCGCATCTCGGGGCTCCCACTGATTCTGCGTCATATGGAGTTGTACGATGTAGAAATAAAGTGCACGGTTAATACAATGTGCTTAAATCATCCTCAAACCAATCCTCCCCTCCCTGCCAGTCTGTGGAAAAATTGTCTTCCATGAAACCAGTCCCTGGTGCCAAAAAGTTTGGGGACTGCTGGTGCTGTTCCTTAAACTCCTACATAGGAGTTAGGATTTTAGAGAATAGAGAATAGTGGTTCTCAACCTGGAATGAGAACAGAGTCACCAAGGAAATTTGTCAAAAATAGAAATGCCTGGGGATCCATTACAAACTTTCTCAGTTCGCAGGTCTTTATCTGTAATAGGCACAGGCGTTTGTAATAATCTCCCCACGTAATTCCAGTGTCGAGCCAGCCAGGGTTGAGAAGCTTGAGAACAGCATGTGTGTGGTGTAGTAGGTCTCGGGGCTGTTCTGAGACAAGCAGACTGCAGGGCCTGCTGAAAGGGGGGCTACCAGGGTCCAGAGCATACACTCCACACTCAGGAAGACGTGGGCTGGGTTTCCAGCTCTTCCCCTTTACAATTAGACATATTACTTAATCTGAGTACTCATTTGTCTCATAGATTAGGAGTCAACACTGCCCCTGCATTTATTACGGATGAAAGGAGAGAATATTTGTAAAGTATTTTACAGTGCAGAACAAAGTACACAGTAAATAATAGGGGAAAAAAAGTTATTGCTGTACTCCTAACTTGTCACCTAATCCTCAGAGAACAGAGTAGAGTGCCCTCAGAAAGGTTATCTCTCACTCTATGAGTGAGCAGGATAAAAAGCAGGAATTATTGAACTTTTTCTAAAGATAGTATTTTAGTCTTTGCAGTCCATATGGTCTCTGTCACAACTACTTGACTCTACTGTTACAATTCAAAAGCAGTTCTAGATAATACATATATGAATGAATGTGACTATGTTCCAATAAAACTTTATTGGCACAAAGAGATGGCAGGCCAGATTTGACCCTGGGCTGTAGTTTATAGGCCCTTCATGGCATGGTGGCATGCCTACAGTCCTAGTACTTTGGGAGGCTAAGGTGTAAGAATTGCTTGAGGCCAGGACCTCAGATCAGCTTGTGCAACATAGCCAGACCCTGTCTCTACCAAAAAAAGAAAAAAGGAAAAATCCATCAGGAGTGGTGGTGGTCACCTGCAGCCTCAGCTACTCTGGAGGCCAAGACAGTGAGGTATGATGATGCCACTGCACTCTAGCCTGGGCAATAAAGTGAGATCTTATCTAAAAAAAGAAAAAAAAAAAAAAAAGGTAGGGTCCCTTCTCCACCCTGTGCTAGTCCTAACAACAGCATAGTGTGCCCTCCCCTCAGTGCTACACTTTTAGAATATGCTGAAGCACAGAGAAGTTAAGCAATATGCCTGTGTTAGCTTATATTTTTCAAATACAGCCTTAACAATATGTCTCAACACACATTCTCCTTTTACAGTGGGACTTTGACATTCTCATCGAGCATCCATGTTTCCTTTTTGATGTGAGGCAAAGACTGTGGTACAGACTTTCAAGACTAGGTCATAAAAGGTGATACGGCTCCCTCCTGGTTCTCTTAGGGCTCTTGCCCTTTTAACCTCGACATTGTGCTGTGAGAAAGCCTAAGTCACCCTGGGGAGGGTCCTGTGAAGAGGAAGTGATAGTCGGTTCCTTGCCAGTCATGTGAATAAGCCATCTTGTAAGTGGACCCTCCAGCACTATATAAGCCACCCCAATGGGTGAAGCAGAGATGAAACATCCTTCCTGAGCCTTGCCCATGATAAAGATACATAAACCAGACAAATGACTGGTTTTACTTTAAACCATAAGTTTTGGGGGTGGTTTCCTATGGAACAATAGATAAAGAAATTTTTGTACTGGGAATAGGGTATTGCCATAAACAATGTAACATATATGGCATTTGGCTTTGGGGAAATACACAGATAATTAAAAGATCTGAAAGAGGTGTTTTAATAACACTCTCTTTCAGATCTAAAAGGCCTCAAGGAGATAGACTATCAGAATAAAATGTTACTCGATACTAGAGGAACATGTTCCCATATTGTGTATTGCCAGAAAATTTGGCAATTCAGGCACCTGAGAGAGCATGGTCAAAAGGCAGTGTACCTAGTAAAATTGACAATTTATCTAAGGAGATTTCCAAAAAGAAGATTGGAGGAACCCCCTTGTTTCTTCTCACTGTCTATGATAAAATGTGAGAGGAGCGAAAGGAGCTAAAGAACAAACTGTTACATCCAAATGAGCCAGAACTTTCTGGGTTTGAAAATAAAACTGTTTCTCATTCCCAGCCTCTCCAAGATTTTCACATCTATAGATGTCTTCAAGGCAACTATGGTCAAATACAGAGTATGACTATCTATCCCTTTAAGACCTCAGAAATATTTAAGGTGGCACCTCAGAGTTCTGTTCAAATAAAAGGACTTGTAAGAGTATGAGGCACAAATCTCACAGATCCTTCCCATTAAATCACAGGCTTTCCAAGAATCCTAAGAATGATGTCCTTTAGGACAGTCCCAGGGACAGTGAAAAAGAAGAGCCTGTCTCAACTAGGTTTGTGGGTTTGGCTTTTGTCTAATGGGTATATGTCATGCGATTCATGGAAAACCCACAGAGTTTTTAAGAGAATTGTTCTGGTAGAAGCACTGCCAATTTGGACTAAAAGCACTGCCACTTTGGTCTACAGAAACTATACATGATTAAAATAGTGTTTTGGACTAGAATTTTCTCAGTTTGCAGCTGAGAAAATTACCCAGCTGTAAGCAGGGACTACAGTTTATGGAAGATGAAGAATAATTTAGAGTACAGAAGTAAGAGTCAGCAGCAGAACCAAGAGCTGTGGAGAACCATTCCTGGGCAATAGCTTGAGCCCTAATCCAGGAACTAACAATAAGCATCTGTCTGAATTAAAAATTATCATAGCCCCATGGAAATTGTATGTTTCTTTTTTTCTTCCTATTTGAATAGAAATAGCTATCAGGATTGTACTATGCCTGTCCCTCATTATATGGTGGACTTGAGGGAAGCAGATCACTTTCCGCTTCAGTCAGGTCTTTAGAATGGTACTTAAGTGGCCACACCTGATACCGTACCTGATGTACCACCCACCCCACACTTGGGGTTATTGAGACAGAGTTATGAGTGTATTTGGGCCGGGGGGGTGTGTGTGAAAGATTATATTTTTCAAACATAACCATAACAGTAACTTCAATCCAACATGCTCTTCTTGCAACATAACATTGACACCTGTCTTAGTCTATTTTGTGTTGCTATAATAGAATACTTGAGACTAGGTAATTTATAATGAACAGAAATTTATAAAAACTCACTCTCACTCCATTCCTGTGATAACAGCATTAACTTATTTGTGAGGGCAGAACTCTCCCAGCCTAATCACCTCTTTAAGGTCCCACCTCTTAATACCGTTCCAGTAGAAATTGCGTTTCAGTGTGAGTTTGGGAAGAGACAAACGTTCACACCACACCAATGCCCCTCTACCAAAATGCGATGCTCTGTGACTTCTGGGGTGGGGTCATAAAGGGTGGCCAGGCTTCTGCCTAGCTGATTTGGAGTGTACATCCTTGCAATCCAGCCACCATGCTGTGAGGAAACCCTCACCATTTTGTCCAGGTTAAAACTGCCAGCCAGGTGGGTGAGTAAGCTTGGAAGTGGTTCTTTCAAGCATAGACAAGCCGCCCAGCTGACAACATGCCACCAAAGCCACTGAAGCCTACTCAAATTTGACATTTTGGGCCATTGTGTCTTAAGCCATTCAGTTTGGGGGTGGTTTCTCATATAGCAATAGATAACTTGAACACTTTGTGTGCTCATATATGAACACAGGCAATCTGATGCCAGAGTCCATGTTGGCAGTTAATACACTGTACTGTCCATGCCCCCATTCAGAACTGAAATTCCTGATTAGTCCCTCAGATGCTGGATGCGTTGTCCACCAACAGGCCTCTGCAGTAACTGCCCTTGGCTGAAGAGCCCCTTTTCGGATCCAAGGTTTGGTTGATGCAGGGATATAAAAGCTCAGCCTCTTTGTCCCAACTCTGAAGGACTACCCCAGCTCTAGAGCCTTCTGTGAGGTCAGCCCAGGACACGCTATCACCACATGCACAGCCCAACTTCTCTCTTTTCTCAATCTGCTTCTTTCACTTCCTCCACAGGTGCTGATCCTGAGAGACCTCCCCAAAAATTTCTGCACGCAAATCTCCATTGCCCAGTCTTCGGGCTGAGAAAACCCAATCTACAGCACTATTCTTAACCACAGTTAAAATAGTAAATTAGGTTTACAGAGGTGGTGATGTGGAGGGATTCAAGCAGAGGCTCCTGACAGGGAAAGGATAGAGGGAAGTTATTCAATGCAAACAACTTTTATTGAGTGCCTACTGAATGTTCTGATTATAAAAATAAAAGGCTTTACCTAGAAAAATTTTTCCATAGAACAAGGGATATAGTTAAGAAAACACAAAACTATAATACAGTGTAACAAATACTGTGATAGAGAAATATCCTAACAGGGTCATGGGAACCCAGAGGTCTAGCACTTCTGATCTTGGAAATAAAGGACAACACAACCTGTATATAAAGATTAATAAACACTTCAGAAAGCATAAAAATATAGGAAGTGGTAAGTTATATGGCTGGAAAGTTTGGTAGGACTGGAACAGGAAAGACTTTGAGCACCCTGATAAGTGGAATGTATTTTACTTTATAGAAAAAATAAGAGCTTCCCTGAGAGCTTTCAAGAAATGGATCATCAGACTCATATTCACTTTTGAGAAAGATCACCATGGCCACATCTTGAAGGATGATTTTAAAATGGCTGGATACAGGAAAAGCCTGCTGGGTCACTGTTACAATACAGATGAGAAATTAAGATCCTTGTTGTTATTATTCAGTGGCACCAACAAAGAGAAATGGGGAATCTACCTCCCCCCATCCCTTGCCAAAAATTAAACAATCTAATCAGGGCATTCTATGCTAAATGTGGCTGCTGGTACTGATTAAACTGAGCAATTAGCTGATTAATCTTTCCCCATGAAGAGACCGAGAAAGCAGAATAAACAGCAGCAGCTCACAAGTTTCCTAAGGGCAAATTAGTTCCTCTATCCCCCAGCACTCCAGAAAAGGCACCAGTTCCTCAAATGAAGGTCTGTGGTAATTAGACACTTCTCTGACATGGCACTGCCCAGCCAAATGCTGAAAAGCATTGAGTGTCCTCAAGAAGTGATTCCATGCCAGAGGAGTGTTATGACCACCTGAGGGACTTTCTTCAAGGAAAAGAATATTTCAAGTGGAAATGTACTATCAAGAACATCTAGGTCAATTTGAGCCAGGACTTATCTGCTGTCTGTGTTTGTCTTAAAGATACACTTATTGCTGTCATGTCTTTGGGTCACAGGAAAGCAGAGATCTGCAAAAAATGCAACAGAGAAAGAATCCCAGAGGGGTCACTTTCATGATGGGCTTGGAATGGAATAATGCCAACAGCAGGGCATCGAAGAGCTGCAGAAATCTGTTGGAATCCTTTAAGATTCAATTCCCTTGGGATTATAAGGTTGGGAGTGGAGGTAGGGGAAGAAGCTTGTATTTTGTTCTATTAAATACAATGCATTTACACACGTACACAGCCAACAACTCCTACTCACTTAAAATTTTAGTTTCCTCGGTGCATCTTACAAGGGTACATGTGAAACTTAGTAAATGTAGAATATAAATGTCTTAACACAATAACTAAGAAAATGCCAGGAAGGCTATGTTAATCAGTGTGACGAAAATGTGTCAAACGGTCTATAAAACCAGTGTATAGTGCCCCATGATCACACTAATGTACATAGCTATGATTTAATTAAAAAAAAAATTTAGTATCTTATACATGAACATAAAAACTTTCATACAATATAACAGCCTATAGTTTAAAAAAAGTTTCCCTTCTACTTTGCCTTTTCTTCCATTCCCAATTCCCATACTGGAGGAATCACTGTTTCCAGTGCCTTATGTATTTTCCAATAGTATTTTATACATATAGAAAAATACATGTACATATATGTATTACATATTATACATATTACATACAGGGTGGCCATAAATTCTGTGTGCCATTTTAAATTGCACACTATTCTAAATTGCACATGAACTTGCATATTGTTCTATTCAATCTATTATGTGTTTTGTTTTTTTTTAACTTAATAAAAAGTAGTCTTTCTTGGTGATCCTTCCTCTGTATCAGTTTAAGCATGTAGATCTTCTTTATTTATTTGGCAGCTACATAGGACTTCAGTGAACATTGAGATTGGGTCCAATATTCTCTTACCAAAATAATTCTGCAATGAATATTATTGTGTGTACGTACATGTATTTGTGCATGTGGGCATTTATTGAGTACATAAATTTATAAGAGTGGAATTGCAACACGGAAGGGCATGTACATTTAAAATATTGAAAATGCTCCCAAATGGTTCCTGTCACTTTGCTCTTGATACTCCGCTGGACCCCATCCTCAATCATTCATGAATTTCTGCTGTAAGTGCCCGGCCTGCTCTTCCTGAGGGATTTACCTGACAGTACGAGCCAGGCTGTGACCACCCACAGGGCTGGCTGGAAATGTCAGAAAGTGAACATAACCCAAAGGCAGTCCTCAGCCAGTGACAAATAGGATTTGATGTATAAATGCCCCAGTTTCTTTGCCCTTTGGCCAGAGACAACTTCCAGAGGTCCCCAGTTATTGAGTCTTGATTGATCGCAATGGTAACGCTCTTGAACAGGCCTTTTTGTTGACTTCTCTTTCCTCTCTCAGTTTCTGTCTCCCTTACTGGTGCTACCTAGAGTCACCTCCCAAATAAACTACTAATGTTCTGAATGTGTCCCTCAAAATTCATATGCTGTAAAGCTACTCCCCAGTGCAACTGTGTGGGGAGATGGAGCCTAGTGGAGCCATCCTATCTAGTCATGAGGGCTTTGCCCTTATTAAAGGATTGATGCACTTATGAAAAGGGCTTATAGGAATAGATTCACCTTCTCTTGCTCTTTCCTCTTTCAAATACGTGAGGACACAGCATGAAGGCGTCACCAGACACCAGCACCTTGATCTTGGGCTTCCCAGCCTCCAGAACTGTGAGAAATCAGTTTTCATTTTTTGTAAATTACCTGGTTTCAGCACAAAGTGGACAAAGACAAGTACTTGCCCTCAAATCTTCATGGTGGATATACTTCTATGGAAACCCAGCTAAGAGGGACCGTCCATAAAGGCTACAATAACTCGTACTTCCACCAACAATGTCTGTCCCCATTTCCAGCTCAATTCCATCCCACTCCCCTTCAACATCACTGTTTATTCTTTCATTAATTCATCTGTCCATTCATTCACTAGATATCTGTTAAGCATTTTCTGTGCTAGGCACCTTTCTGGCCCCAGGGTCCAATCCAGAGCAATGGAGAGCAGACGTACTACGTCCATGACTTCTCTCTTCACCTTTAAGCCAACACCTAAACTTCTTTCAAGGAAGAAAAGTCCAGTATCATTCCACAGTTGTAGTAAAAGCATTTAAAATACATATCCTTGACCAAAGCAACACATGAATGAGGGATTCCAACTATCTGTAATCAGCAACAAGATTGATTATCAAACCCTTCCCAGGTTTGCTAAGGGGTGGGGTTGAAAAAATAGGAGATGTCAGACCTGGGTCACAGGGACCTGGTTCAGAAGATAATCTTCAAAGATTTTACATGTTGATCTATACTAGGATCTGATCCAAGACAAAAAAAAAAAAAAGAAAGAAAAAAAAAGAAAAAGAAAAGAAAAGAAAAAAAAAAAAAAGAAAGAAAAGACAAAAAAGAAACTGCATACTGAGCAATTTTGTCATAAGGCTACAAATGTTCTGTTTCCGTGATTTATGGACATGTTTTTGTTTTCCAGACTGCCTGTTTTTCAGAGTAAAGAACTTTATTCCCAGAGCACTCATTAATGGAGGTATTATTGTTCTCAAAAGAACAAGAAAGTCACCCTTAGCCTGGTCTTGCCTTCTCTGCTCCTAAATTAGGGCTGCCCAGGGTTGCTGGGGAGAAGTCTGTCCACCATGCAGTCGCAGACTCCAGCTGAGTTCTTGGTGCTCTGAACAAAGCATATGCTTGTCTACGATCAGCTCTCTCCCTTCCTTCTCAGCAGCTATTTCAAACTTCCTCCTCACTCTCTAAACCCTCTGCTCCTCTGCTTTGTCCCTTGATCTAAACACATGAGCCTATTTTCTACCTTAAGGGAAAATACGGGCAGTTCAAACTCAGGCTCCTCCATCTACAAGCCTCTCCACACCTGCCGCCATTGTCCACCCTCAGGGACCAGCCCCTCCCGCCCTGGACTGAGCTGTTCCCTCAGCCCCTCCAATCATTGTGCAGCCCTCATCTCCCACCCTCCTGTACTTTCTGCTTCTCAAGGCAGTAAAGCCGTGGCTCTTTGATACCCTCAAATAAACATGCCCCAAATCTCTTCCACCTTTGCATTAAAAAGCTTTCTCTGCAAGTCCCTCTAGCTACCCCCCTCTTTTCCATTTTTTACACCTTGACAGAAGTGCCTATCCTCCGTGCCTCCACATCTTCTCCCCCAGCCATTCCTGACCCTGCATTTTCTTCCCCCAACACAACACAGATATTGATCTCCTATTCCATATTTTCAAGACCAAGAAACCCTTTGCAAATCTCACTTTACTCAAAATTCTCTACAGCAGAAGTCCTCAAAAGTGAAACAAGTACTACCCAGAAACTTTAGAGACTTAAATTCTTGGGCCCAACCCAAGAGCTGCTGAATCAGAAACTCTAGGATGGGGGCAGCAATCCACATTTCAGCAGGTCCTCTGGGTGACTCTGACGGATACTTCGGGTTTGAGTTCAATGTCGTCTGCCTCGCCTGCTCCTGTTTGAAACCCTTACTCACTTGATTTCTGTGAACTAGTCTTCTACCCTTTTTACTGTAAACTGACATTTTACAATTATATAAATCTATGGGGCACAAAGCGATGTTATGATTTATGAATACGATGTGGAATAATTCAATCAAGCTAGTTAACATATCCATTGCCTCAAATACTTCACATTTTTTGTGGTGAGAACATTTGAAATTTACTTTCTTAGCAATTTTGAAATGTGCAATATTCTGTTATGAGCTATGTTCACCACACGGTGCAACAGAATGAAAAGAAAACATATTCCTTCTGCCTAACTGAAATTTCGTACACGTTGCTTATCGTTCCCACCAACTCCTACCCCCTGGAACCACCATTCTAGTCTCTGCTTCTATTAGTGCTATTGTTTTAGATTCCAAGGTGTTTATCTTTCTGTGCCCGGCTTATTTCACTTAGCACAATGTTGTCCAATTCCAATCATGCTGTCATGAATGTCAGGATCTTTTAAGGCTGAATAGCATTCCCCTATGTATATATACCACATTTTCCTTATTCATTCAGCTATTGCTACTTAAGGATTCCATAACTTGACTGTTGTGAACAGCACTACAGTGAGCATGGTAATGTAGACATCTCTTTAACAAACTAACTTCAAATCTTTGGGATAAATTACCCTTTTTTTTTTTTTTTGAGGCACCTCTTTACAGTTCTCCGTAATGGCTATCCCAGTTTACATTCCCATCAGCAGTGTATGAGGGTTCCTTTTTCTCCACAGGCTCACCGATAATTGTTACCTTTTGTCTTCTTGCTAACAGGCATGACCTACATCCCTGTGACCACCTATCTAGTCCATGGACCCACCATTTCACATGTGACTCTCTCGTCTGAATTCTTTACCGTTTTCTTGCTTCTAGTTTATTTCCTCCTTAATATTCTTCACATTATTTCTGGAGAGGTCTTGGATTTCCAGGCAATGCTGAAGGCTGACAAGGTTTGTGTTTGTGGCCAAAGATTTCAAGTGAGGCCACTCAGCCTGATGACGTGTCTTCTCCAGCCAGATTCAGCTGCTCAGCTACAGGCATGGAGTGAACAGAGATTCAGAGTTGGGGTTTTGCCTGACAAGTGTGATGGGAAGCGAGACCTAGACAAGGTTTATACACACAGAGGTTGGAGTCAAGTGAGGGGTCATAGAATCTGAGCTGGGTAATAGGGAATCGAGTGCATAAGAGAACTGGAATTATCAAAGGGTTAGAGATCCCAGTGGGGGGAAATAAAGATTGGAGGTAGAGTACTAGAAGAAGTGAGCTGAAGAACAGATTATGGTTATTGTGATTATGATCATAATCATAATATGTTCATGATTATGAACAGATTATGGATTATTATTGGTTGAAGGACAGACAATGGGGTACGTGCAATGGAGACCTGGGAGGTAACACAGTTAACCAAGTCTAGGGTGTAAGGATCAGGCTTGACACCTGAGGTAGGGTAGAGAAACAGATGACAGGATGCAGGAAAGCCAAGGAGTTGAGAAGCCAGGTAGTCAGCTGGACCATCTGTGTGCTGGAGTACTTAAGGATGACAACAAAAACAATGGTGGAAAGAAAGGCAGACAACAAATCTTTGTCTTTCCACATTTTCAAGACCAAGAAACCCTTTGCAAATCTCACTTTACTCAAAATTCTCTACAGCAGAAGTCCTCAAAAGAACACTACCCAGAAACTTTAGAGACTTAAATGACAACATCTGGCTGATCACTTATGCTCGAGAGGAACTGGAGATGGAATGGTTCAGGAAAGAAGAAGAAGAAACATCTGAAAGTAGTCAGAGGACATAAGGAGGTCCCCATCCATCCGCTCCATAATGCTGTGCATGGACTAAAGAGGGGAATAGGCGAAATCACCATCCTCAAGAGACAAAACAGAAGCAAAAGAAGATGAAGAAATTAGGGGTTTTGCTAATGAAAGCTGTGAGCTCCAGAGGGTCCAACTGAGCAGGAAGTTAAGTCAGGTGAAGAGATGGGCAGAGCAGTTCAGAGCCCCTGTGGTGAGGTGTGGAGAAGGATCAAAAGCATGTTCATCCACATGGTCTTTCAGAAGGACCTGACTGCAACCTCCTTTGTGAGACTAGTCGTGGGCACAGTTTTCAGTGATGAGGTGGAAAGTGTTAGAAGGCAACATAGTCTTACTTAAAAGCAGGGGAAGCTCTGTTAGTAGTATGTGAAACTCCAAAGCAACTCCTATTAAGATCCCTGGGAACCATAACCTTTCTAGACACTGTTTGTATTTTTAATGGAAGCCATTTTCCTTGAGTAGACAGAGGGAAGGGATTCGATCCTCTCTGACCTACATTTGTGCATTCTTCTCGCTTCACCTCAGCTCAGCATCCAGAGACTGAACATAACGAAGATCACAGCTGCCACTCTCTCATCACCAAATGGTCAAAATCAAATAAATACACAAGCAGGGTATTCCCCTAAATAGCTGATGTCACAGCCCTCTAAATTACAGCTAGTAAATGTGATAGAAAGATCAATGCGGCTGTTTGTGGTTTGAATTAAATTTCAGAACTTTGAATTCTTTCAAATAACTATTAAATTTGAATATTTAGACTTGGTGTCCAATCTGGATTAATACGGGGGTGGTGAATTTTATAGTAGGTAATGCTTCCCAAGGGCTTTGCCATCATTTGTGTTAACTGGCTTATTTCTCAAGGCTTAAATAAATTTGGAACACCAAAATAAACTTGAAGCAGTTCACCTTGACCTTGGCCCAATTTTTCTACCAAGGAGAGGCTGTCAGGAAACTCTGTATGCAGATGATAGGAACGTGATGGGTTCCAAATTGAAGAATGCTATAGGTTAGGAGGTTTTAACAAATAGGTCCAGATATCCTCATTCTAATCACACCTACTCTGTGAGTAATGCTTCTACTACACACAGATAGTATGCTCAATCTATGAGTAGGTGTAGATTTGCTAATTTTATAGGTAAGAGGATTCCCAGAGAAGAAATAACTTGCCCAGGGTCACATAATCAGTAATTCTTCTAGGGTTTTTTTTCTTTTTAGTTTTTTTTAATCCAAACTGAATAATTTATTGCAGTCTGAGGCTTGCCTTGGTTCCCACTTAAGCCGTTGTCCTTTCTCTGCCCACCACAGCAAAAAGCACATAATTTAGAAACTGATAGTGTGTTCAATTGAACACCTCATGGTAAAATTGTCTCTAATTTCTTTGTAGTTTGTGCCTCTCTCTCTCTCTCTTTTTTTTTTTTTTTTTTTTTTTTTTTTTCCTTTTTTTTTGAGGCAGAGTCTCACTATGTTGCCCTGGGTGGAGTACCATGGCGTGGTCATAGCTCACAGCAACCTCAAACTCTTGGGCTTAAGCGATTCTCTTAACTCAGCCTCCCATGTAGCTGGGACTACAGGTGCCCACCACCATGCCAGGCTAGTTTTTATATTTTTAGTAGAGATGGGGTCTCACTCTTGCTCAAGCTGGTCTCACTCCATCTCCTGAGTTCAGGCAGTCCACATCCCTCAGCCTCCCATAGGGCTAGGATTTCAGGCATGAACCACTACACCCAGCCAGTTTGTGTGTCTTCAATAGGATGGCAAGCTCCTCAAGGTTGTAGATCAGTTACACTTCTTTGTAGACCTACAGTGCCTACCAAAGGGGTGGGGCACCTAACAGATGTTAAATACTCACAACAGTAAATTAGAACAATAACTGCTACCTCTTTAGAATCAAAAACTGGCCTGGTGTGGCAGAGCTAGCAATCCTGGGGCTGGCACAGAGAGAGAATGTGGCTTAGGGTATTGGTTTTGAGCTCCCTGACCTTTTTGCATGGAGATTTTGGCTAGAGGGTCACGGTTAGAGAGGCCCTCGTGAATCTGCTGATATCCACACTGGAGAGTCATCTGTCTGCTCCAGGTAGACTTCAGACTGCCCAGGTCACTGTGGAAGACTTCACATGTGCTCCTGAGGAAACCTTAGCTGGCTCATGGCAAATACACCTAAATCTTTACCTGTAGCACTTACGTGAGTTAACTGAGAATTATTAATTTATTTGCTTACTCATTTCTTAAGAACATTCAGGTATTTGTTTCCTACTTCTGTGCTTTTAATTTATAAAAACTACTATTTCAAATGAGAAAAACATTTGCTTTGGCTTATGTTCTAAGCTTATTCTGCCAGCTGAGAGATCTGAGGCAACTTGAGCTTTCAGTTTTTATCGTTGCTTCTTTAAACTGTGATTACAAGGTGAGTACAGTGGTTCCTATGTGTAACCCCAACACTTTGGGAGACCAAAGTGGGAGGGTTGAAAGACTGAGCAACATAGTGAGATCCTGTCTTTACAACATAATTTTTTTTTAATTAGCCAGACACGGTGGTGGTCACCGTTTGTCCCACCTACTCAGAAGGCTGAGGCAGGAGAATTCTTGAGCCCAGAAGTTCAAGGTTACCATGAAGCCACTGCACTTAGCCCAAGCAGAGCAAGATTCTGTCTCAAATAAATAAACTAATTCCAATAACAGGTAATTTTTACATACCCAATTGTTTTTTAAAGAACTAGCTTTAGATTCATGTATTTCTAATCTTACTTCAACTAAAATTGTCTACCATCTCTCGAGTGTAGCCTACTTTCTCCTTGCATTTTAAAAAATGACTTTGGGTTCAATTGTTTATTTAAAGCCCACAGCAGCTCTTTCCCTTTGTGTTCCTAGGAGGCCTCCTTTCAAAGTGGGTCAATGTCATAATCAATTAATCCAGGTACTGGGTAGAAGAATACAGATGATACAGCACTGGAAAGATGCAGATGACAGTGATGAGGCTAAGAACACTTTACCCCATAATATGACATCCCAGTGTATTTGAGGAACCAGAAGAAGCAAGAACATCACTCTCACCTTCCCCTCACCCTTCTCCCCTACAGTAGGTCATAAGAGCCTCATGTGAAATATTCCCTTCTTATTCCCATAGGACAGGAGCATCCTTAGGTCTGAAGGTGAAGGATCACAGAGAAAAGCCTGAACACACAGGTGCTGGCAGGTTTCCCCTAGTTTATGACCATTCGATTTTACCTTCTAATCACATTTCTGCACAACTCCCCACCTTGTCATCAGACCTAACTAAAAACATTCAGGTTTACCTTTTTCTTTGGATCTTCACTTGTGTCTCATGCAATTTATGTTAACTAAATTTGTATGCTTTCCTCCTGTTAATCTGTCTTTTGTTAGAGGGGGTCTCAGCCATACACCTAGAATAGGAGAGGAAAAGATTCTCCCTACAGGAGATCAACCAATACAACAGTGGCCTCTGGAAGAAAATTAGGGAAATGAGACAGAAATGGGTCTCTCCCCTCACCCAACGTGGTCTTTGGGTCAATTCCACTGTGTCTCTAAGTTAACCCTCACTCAACTAGACTGTTTAGCTTTTCCACGTGCAGTTACCCTGTTTCACTTTCTCTGTTATGCTCAGCACTTCTTGAAATTATCTTATTCTGTGTGTGTGTGTTTATTTTCCATCTCCCCCCCCCCCACACACACACACATACTAAAATATAAGTCCCACAAAGGCAGTGACTTCATCTTGTTCACCACTGCATATGCAGAGTCTGGGATAAGAAATTATCTTATTCTGTGTGTGTGTGTTTATTTTCCATCTCTCATACACACACATACACACACACACACACACACACACACACTAAAATATAAGTCCCACAAAGGCAGTGACTTCATCTTGTTCACCACTGCATATGCAGAGTCTGGGATAAGATCTGGCATGGGGGTGGGGAGGGAGATAAAGAAGTTATTTATGAGTAAATGACACATAAATGAATGAACAATACAAATGCCCACCCCTCACCCAAGGTGTTTTTCATTCAACAACAGCAACAAAAAGGGCCGAGTCCCTGCATCCCTGTTGGAGCTCTGGAAGACAAAGATGGGTGCTGAGTAAAACCTGCTCTGAGAAACAGAGATAGTCCTCTCTGCCCACACCTCTATTCCCTAAGGAAGACTCCCTGCTCCTTCCCCCTCAGTCCGGACTGTGATCAGGCCCCTTTGCTACAATCTTTAAAACCACAAACAAACAGCACAAAAAGCACAGCCATTTCTTGCAGGATACATTGCTGAACTTACAAGTATACATTCATTAATATGATTACTTAATTAATGACTGTCTTCCTCCAGGAGACAGGATGTTCCACAAGAGGAGAGATGGTGTGTGGCTTTACACATCACTATTATTTCCAGTTCTGCACATGTTGCCTGTTAGGCTCAATAACTATTTTATGAGTGAAGGAATATATACGGATAAATGTCTACATATTTACAAAAGCGAAGACATGAACCGATTGAATAGGAGTTCATAGAGGTGAGTCCTCATTCTTGCTGGTGCAGGGATGAAGGCACAGAAGAGACAGCAGGGGATTAATGAAGAACGGGTGGTAAAACGCGCTGGCCTTTTCAGCTAAAAGGGTCGGGGCAGGGGTAAAAGGTACAAATAAGATAAGCGTGTTTCAAGTGTAGTGAGTGCTCCAATACGTCCAGAACACATGAAATTATATAATGTGAGGTACGTGTGTGTGTGTGTGTGTGTGTACACGTGTATACGTGTTGGCAAAGGTCCGCGTGAGTTGAATTGTAAAGGGCCTGGGACAGTGCACGGATTGCATAATATCTCCAACAACAACAAAAAAAGTTGATGTGATTCATCTCATCACCCTCCGGGACAAAGAACATTTTGAAGCAGACTTCCACAGTCTAAATACTTTTTAAGGGAACTCATTAGAGGCTGCTTACAACTAATTCCTTTTGGAGGAGATTTTGCAATTTAAGCAGCGCAACAAATAAAAGCATCTTTTTCGGACAGCGCAGGCCATTGAGCTGTCTGGTTTCACCCAGGTCAGTTACTCAGTAGAACAACCCTTCTGCCTTTACTTCTGCATCCCTGATCCTTTCCAGGAGAGACGAACAAGGTGTGAGGCTGAGCTGGGAAAGCAAGTTCTCAGACAGAAAGGTCCTACGTTATTGCCTTTGCTCACTCTTTCTTTTTTTTTTCTCTTTTCCTTACTGTTTTCCTTCCCACTGCTTTTTATGTGTTTGTTTTGTTTTGCACACACTTAACTGGAACTATGGGATTAAGCATGGTAATTCCAAACATACCAGATTTCAAGTGTGTCTCTGTCTCAATGACTAAAATGAAACTTTCTGGACAAGGAGAAAGCCTCCACTTTGCTCCCAGCAAACAGTGGAGACGTAACAAACATCTGGAATGTATACTCGGCTTCTTTAGATGATTATTGATAGACCCAATCCAATGCGTTCTTTCAGGGCTATAAAAACGTGTTAACATAGTTACATCACACACTTCAGCTGGTTTGTATAAGGCATGATTTTGCCACATGACATTTACTTCAGAAAGTAAATAATAGTCCCCTTCAACATGATGCTGGAGCTCAAAGCACCCATGTGAGCATTTCCTGACCATTTTCTGGACTTAACCAACCTGCTAGATCTATGTTCACATATTCTCTGGGTGAAAAGTTCAGTGGTTCTATGAGAATGAAATTCTCTCCAGTTTGGGGTGACCCGGCTTCCCAGTGAGTGGTTAGACAGCCCCCCTCTAGACTTGCATCTTCCAGAGAGGCATTTCAATAATGGCTTACAAAGGCTTTCCCTTCACAAAGAAAATCCCTCTCCTCTCCTGCAGTAGGATAAACACAGCGCTGGGTTTGGCATGCTTGTGACATGAGTGCCACTGAAATTTTTTTTAAAAAGGACTCCATGGAGACCCTGTGCCACCAGTATTTATAAACAGCAAAAATGCAAATTGACCACCACTGGTGCTGAATGCTGATGACAGCTATTATCTAGTTATTCCCGGTGGCTATTATCTAGTTATCCCCTGGCTTTCCCTCCTACTGAAAAGATCCCTTTCAATCCCCAGAAGATTTGGGTTTTATGTTTTGTGTCTGGGTCCTAAGAGTTGGTTGAATTTGGACTGGAGTTCTTGCTCTTCTGAGCCTACCCTTGGGGGCAGCACCTGGTGAACGTTCTGTGGTTTGAAAACATTTGCTTTATCTACAAAATCCACAAAAGCGAAGGGGTTGGAAAAGGCCAGATGTTGGGAGACTTGGCTTAGATAGCCTCTTGGGGAAAACAGATGCCCTCACCGAGAAGCCCCAGGTGCTCTCTAAGCTCTGCAAATGCTACAGTCGCCTCTGATGTCTCTTGCTCTCCGAAGCAACAGAATGAATTTAACAACCTTGGCACCTTGCAGAGAAGCTCGCCAATCCAGGATGCGGGGCTGCTACCTTGACGGGAACCCAAGCTGGGAAGGTGCTTGCCAGTGGGTTAGCAGTGCCTGAACCCCAGCAAGATCCAAATCTGAAGTCACCGTTTTCCTTGTGAAGAATCAGGGATGCCAAGCCGGAGAGCAGTTGATTAAAGGGAACTCATTCATAGTATTCATTAGCAAGGGAGAGAGAGGAAAGAAAGGAGGGGGAACCCACAAAGAATAACCACAAACACAAAGCCAAAATGCTGCTCAGTGAGCACACAACCTGTCAGACCATCCCACCGTGAATTGCAGGAAAGCCTCCAAACTGTCAAGAGCTCCCTGGAGAATTGCCGAACAGGGAGAGTAATAGATCTCTGAGAACCCCCACTGCACTGACTGGGGCAGACTGAATGCAGATAGATTCCAATAAGCCAGCCAAGACCAAGGTCATACAACTTGGCTGTGTTGTACACTCTAGGACAACCTGTAGATGCTTCTTTAGCCTGAAGAAATATAGACACCAAAGACTGAGTTTGCCCTAGACTCTAGGGCAGGGGTCCTCAAACTGCGGCCCGTGGGCCACATGAAGTAGTGTGAATTGTATTTGTTCCCGTTTTGGTTTTTTACTTCAAAGTAAGATATGTGCAGTGTGCATAGGAATTTGTTCATAGTTTGTTTGTTTGTTTGTTTTTTAACTGCAGTCCAGCCCTCCAACGGTCTGAGGGACAGTGAATTGGCCCCCTGTTTAAAAAGTTTGAGGACGTCTGCTCTAGGGCTCTGAGAAGTAGTCCCTCCATGGTTATTAATTGGGAAATATTAAGGCCTCTTTGTCTTATCAGAATAAGTGTATCCAAATCAGACTGGGATTCAGCAGATACTCACTGATCCACTTCAGATTCAGTAGATGTCTGGCATCCTAGATGCTATACCTTATCTAAACCTAGCCTCCATGCTTATTGTAAACGGAAGTGTCAACGTGGCTTCCTGTTGAAGTTAGGCTTTGCCTGAGCTTCTAGCTTGGATTCCCGCTTGTGAAGAGTAATTGCCTATTTCTGCTGCTCTGGCTGCTTGTTTTATTAGAGGCAGCAAAACAGTAAAAAGTCTGTGGGGACCTGTACTGCTGGACTCACAGGACATGTCGTGTTGTGTATTAGACCAACCTGAATTTGAATCTGGCATCTGTAATGTACTAGCCACGTGACATCAGCCAAATCATTTCACTTCTCCTTGCTCAATTTTCTCTCCATTTATCCAACAAGTATTTTAGAGAATATGCTACACAGGTGTGTTCTAAGAACTGCCCTTCCTCCTTGAGCACTTTGAAATAAAAATGGAAACAGAGTATCCATTTCATTGAGGTATGTGATAATTAAATGAGATTATTAAGATTAACATGAAATAAAGAACTGAATATAAGACTAATTCAACAATGGTGTTTTTTATTAATATAATTATTAATTTATAAATATTTATTGAGCACCTATTGAAAACTAAGGACAATGCTGAGAGCTAGGAGTACGCTGATGCACAACAGGTTAGTTACAAAGGAGCCATGGTGGGTATCAGCCAGAGATGAGGCTGCTGAGGAGTGGGGTGTCGTGAACAGCAGGAGGGAGACTCCAGTGTCCCTGGAGCACTCTGAAGAGCCACCGCATGCTCCTGAACATGGTAGGTGAGGAAGATGATTCTAGCAAGCAGATATTGGCTAGATTGCATGAGAGAAGATTGGCTCAAAGTCCATTGAATCATCAGAAAAGATGAAAAGAAAAAAGATGGATATTAAAGGCTTTATAAAAGAAGGTGCAAGAACAAGCGTGAGGCTTGATGAGTGAATGCAGATAGATTCCAATAAGCCAGCCAAGACCAAGGTCATACTTTTAGAAGCTCAAAAGTTTTGTAAAGAGGAATAGTGAGTGACTAGGAACACAGCCGCACACTCGTATATGCTAAGTCTTCAGTCAACACCAGGGACAGATCACACACATAGCACCTATCAATGACGTTTCCAGCAAGTGTCTAATGACACTTACCTTCACTATAAAAGTAACAGCTGCTAAAAAAATTTTAAGTTCTGAAAAAATTAGAAAATGCAGAAAAATATGAAGAATGTGAAAATCATTTGTCATCCTGCTACCCAAAGAGCTGGGTCCCACATTGAGCCAGGCAGTCAAGTCTCTGGAGGCCTCAGCGTGTGGGAAAACTCTCCTCTCTGCATTTTGCCAGAAGGCAGGACATCACCCGTACCACACACCACCTTAGGCCTGAAACTTCTCTCTGTTGGTCTAAACAGCCAATGTTCTTACAAGGGAGTGAACATACTTCCTATTATCTAGAGAAACTGAGCACAACTGTGTACGTACAAGTTTGTGAGCATGTGTTTGAGTGCTGAGAGAGAGAGAATGTGTGTGTGTGTGTGTGTGTGTGTGTGTGTTCTCTGCCCATCTGTAGTAGGATAGAACAAAACAGGGTTTCTTTTCTTGTCACGAATGAGATGCATTTTCATAAAATATTAAGGACAGCCACGCCAAGTGCTCCATGACTTCCTTCTGGCAACAATCAGGAAACTGTCAGTGCAGGGGACACAGGTTCAAGAAAAATATATGGGGAAAAATTCAGAACTGGAAAATGTAATCTGTTTACTTGAGTTTTCTTTTTTGCAACTTGGAAAAGATGATGATGACGACAATGTCTTAGTTTGAGCGAGTGAGGATCAGTGAGTGCACCCTTTGAGAGCCACTGGCATCATGGCTAACTCTATGTGTCAACTTGGAGTTGACAGGTAGACTTCCAGGCCATGGTAACTGGACATTTGCTGAAGCATCATTCTATATCTTCCCATAATTTGCTTTTAGATGTAAGTGAGATTAACATTTAAATGAGTAAAGTTTGAGTAAAAACAGATTACCCTCCATCATGTTAGAAGCTTCATCTAATCAGTTGAATGTTTTAGGAGAAAAATGCTGACTTCCCCCACAAAAAAGGGAGCTTTGCCCCCAGACTGCCCATGGATCCTGCCCAGGCTCTCCAGTCTGCTGGTCTACCTTGCAGACTTTGGACTTGCCAAGCTGTCACAATCATTTGAGCCAATTCCTTAAAATAAATCTCTCCATATAAACATTTATACATCCTGTTGATTGTATTTCTCTAGAGAACCCTAACTAATACAACTGGGATTAATAGAGTATTCTGTGCTCTGAAAGAAGCTGAGGCCTTCACCAACGTATTATGAAAAGGAACAAAGTGTGTTGTTACATCTGAGCGGCTGCAAGGTGTCTGTTCCATGCTCAAGGGTCTGTGCTGGGCAGAGGACTGGGTACGATTTCCGAGGGTATATGCTTACCAGATGGATCATTACCAAGGGCTCCTCTAGCGTGCTCACAATTAAGTACTCAAACTTCTGCTCATACAGGGAACCCCAACAGGAAATAGTCTGAAAGGTGTCCCAGTAGCCAGTTTTAAGTAAAAGATTGAGGCTGGTGCTGTGTTCCCGACATTCAAATGGCAGATAATAAAATGTCCTTGAATGACCCACAGGAAGAGCAGACGCTCTGATGAACCAGTTTTCCTAGGAAGTTAAGAATGTACCAAGAACAAGACTGCTCAACCCTTAAGTGGAAAATCTTTATCAAGTATGATCCTTTCATTTACCTATGAAAAATCTACTTCCTAAAGTATGAACACTAGGAGTCATCTTTAAAATTAGAATATCCAGCAAGATGATCAGGTAACCAGTCCATACCTCAGTTCTCACCCAGGACTGTTCTCTTGGACCTAGATTATACAGTAACCCGGGTCTGTTGTCATATAGTTACCTTGAGGCACTGTGCCACTCCCAGGGTTAGTCACAGATTTAGTTACACACAAATCTTTGTATACAAAGGAAACATAAGGAAATTAAGACTTTGAATTGTCTTAACTATTCCAAGAAGGCTGCTGATGGAAGGTGGAGGGAGGAGGATAAAAGGGCTCCACGGTACAGGACTCTGAGAACATGGCTACGGATTCACCTCCCACATCACCCAGCTGGGGCCTCCTCTTTCCTACATAACTTTGCTCATGCTGTTCCCTCTGCCTGGAATAGCCTTTGCTGTTTTTCCCATCTTGGAAGTAAACTTATGCTTCAAGGCCTAATTCAAATGCTCATTCTCTCTGCCAACCCCTTTTCGATATCTCCAGGTTCTGTGAAAGACTGGAGTGAAAAATGTGTGAGCCTAAAGGGGATCTAAATCATCTAGAAATGTAATTAATATGTTTGTATGGTGGCATTTTTGATGTATCAGTTCTTTGTTCACTGCTTTACATTGTGGCTATGTATTTTTTTCCTAACACTATGGCAAGCTGCTGGCTCACACCTGTAATCCTAGCACTCCGGGAGGCCAAGGCCAGTAGATCACTGGAGCTCAGGAGCTCCAAACCAGCCCGAGCAAGAGCAAGACCCTATCTCTACTGAAAATAGAAAAATTAGCCAGGTGTTGTGGTGGGCAAGTATAGTCCCAGCTAATCAGGAGGCTGACGCAAGAGGATTGCTTGAACCCAAGTATTTGAGGTTGCTGTGAGTTATGGTGATGCCACTGCACTCTACCCAGGAGGATAGAGTGCAATTCAGTCTAAAAAAAAAAAAAAAAAAAAAACAATGGCAAGTTACACTGCAGGGATCTCACACATCAGACTTTGCAACACCACCTACACATTATTAGTCATAACTATTGGCCACCTGTACTATTATTTACTTCCTTTAAACATATTTTTTCTTGAATTGATGTCTTTAAGACTTAGATACATATGTTTTAAAACTGAACTTTAAAATATTAATTTTAAATACAGCAGCACTTGCCCTAAATAGAAGATTTTTTTAAAAAAATTACATAGGGCTCGGCACCCATAGCCCAGTGGTTACATGCCAGCCACATACAGTGAGGGTGGCAGGTTATGGTGCCAGCCATATACACCCAGCCCGGGCCAGCTCAACAACAATGACAACTGCAACAAAAAACACCCAGACATTGTGGCAGGCACCTGTAGTCCCAGCTACTTGGGAGGCTGAGGCAAGAGAATCATTTAATCCCAAGAGTCCAAGAGTCTGAGGTTGCTGTGAGCTGTGATGCCACAACACTCTACCAAGGGTGACATAGTGAGACTCTGTCTCAAAAAAAAAAAAAAAATTACATAAAAACAATATTATTAAATTACGTAATAAGATTCACTTTCTATTTGTTAAAAAGGGAGATTAGCGAGTACTAGATAAACACGGAAGTCAGACTAGTGTTAAACTGAGACTTACTCCTTGGTAAATTCAGGATAGAAAGAGAATTGAAAATGGAATCACTTCTATACTTTTTTTCCTAAAATAAGGGTCTCTCTATATGGCCTAGGCTGGCCTTGAACTCCTGGGCTAAAGCAATCCTCCAAGCCTCCCAAGTAGCAGGGACTACAGGTGTGCACACCAGCCCAGCCCCACTTCTACACTTAAACGAGTCTTTAATGCCCCAGCCTTTGATCACAGGAGTTCTAGCCCATGCCTTGAAAACTGATGGGATGGAAAGTGTGCAGAGCGCATGAAGAGACTAGGTTTGAGCCCTGTGTGCCAGCACCTCAATTTGTTTTGTTTTACAAGTCATTTTTCTATCCACCAGACACCCACCCAATTCCCAGTCTCATTTTTCTTATTTGTAAAATGAGAAAGCTGATCATTTTACTCTCAAAGAGTTTGTGATTTTTTTACAGTGTCCCTCTATCATCATTTACCTCCCAAACTTTCATTCATTCACCAGAATGTGTGGAGTCCATACCTGAGCAAAGCCTTGGGACTGAGGCCATGAAGAAGCCGTCCATGGCTCACGAAGTTTACAACCTTTCTTTCTCCCTTAGCACTTTTTTTCTATTTAAACGACAGTGAGTTGAATATGTATCTTATTTATTTCAAAAGACTTAAGAAAACTAAAGATAAGGGTGGCTGAAAGTATATTTAAATCCAGGACTTTCTTTTTTTAATTCTTTATTCAATCATAACTGTGAATATTAATGCATTTATGAGATACTCTGTGCTGATTTGATATACAATGTGCAATGTTTAACATCTAATTGATTAACATAACCATCTCCTCGCTTACTTATTTGTTGTGGTAAGACATTCATCTTAATATTTTAGAAATGTATCATTGCATTATGTACATTAGGTTAGATCCCCCCAAATACCTTCTCTCTTCCCCCCCACTCAAGCCAGACCACGCAGCCACAGGGCAGTGCAGTGGCAGTTTCCCAAAAGCCCACTAGAGGGCGCGCACAATTTTTGGTTCCCAAAGAAAGCGCTTAGTGTGGGTACCCTTGAAGTTTGGAGTTGGCTTCTCCTCTCTCCACTTTCCATTCAATGTGGGGCAAGTGTGGCGAGCCCTAGGATTCTCTCACTTTCCCCAACCCATCCTTACCCCTATGCAGTGCCTCCTCCCCTGCCACAATGAAGAATTATTCTGTTCACACAACCAGAACTGTTTCGTTTCTGTTTCCAGCATTTGTCCTTTTGACATTTTAGAAGAAATAAGATCCAAGTTTGAAGTTGAAAAGAAAGCATTGATTTCTTTTCTCTTCCCTGTTACTGTTTTCTCTAGCTGTGGGGAAAATATTCCTTTAAGAAGTTAGAGCCGTTCCTTTGAGCTAAAGAAGATTTGCCGGGGGAATAACAGATTTGCCTGGGCTCCTTCCGGGCAGATCTTTTGCCGCTGACATTAGCCCTCTTGCCCTGCAGCGTGTTGAGCTTTTGAGGGCCAGTCTTTTCCTCTGAGTTTCACTGAGTTGACGAGCTCTTGACCTCAAACATTGGAGAATACACTCCCAGACCAATCCTCCCCACAAACCACAATCCAAGGGAAATATCCAAAAGTTTCCCCAACTTCTTTGCCTGGTGGGTTGCCCTAGAACACTGGTTCTCAATCTTCCTAATGCCGTGGCCCTTTAATACAGTTCCTGTGGGTCAGGACCCACAGGTTGAGAACCATTGTCCTAGAACCTTAGGCCTCACCCCTTATTTGATTCCAAAGTTCCCTTATCACCAAACATCCATTCTGAGAGCTTTTCTTGGGATTCAGCTAGACATTAATGAAATAAATTGTAAATATGCCCTATTTTACATGAATATAAAATTACTTTTTGGATGCACTCCTCTCCAGTTGACACAGGAAAAACTGGGAACATGGTTTGAGCAAAAAGGAGAAAAGATAGGGCTTTGCCCACCCCACATCCCCTTTCTATAAACCTTAGCCAGCCCACCCTGTAAGGAAATGAATAACTTTTTTTTTTTTTTTTTTTTAATGAAAGTGTCAGAAGTGTGCTTTATGCAAATACACTACTCAAGGCGGCTTTGGGGGAAGAGTTCTTTATATCCCACAGGCATTGCACATGCAAAAGGTGAAACTGTGAATGTCTGAATTTCCAGGAGTGGATGTTCTCAGGATGAGCACATCTTGCAGTTAGCTATTTTGGTGCCACACATTTCCCATATCTCACTGTCAGATTTTTCCAGGCGAGAGACTACATAATCATTCATTAATTTTCGAATGACCCTGGATGTTTCTTTCCAACGGGACTTCATGACCTGAACTTATTCTGGGCATTAGATTTACTACACAACCTTGACTCTCTAGTAATAGGTGCCTTTGTTTCTTTTTCTCTTAAATAGGTACAGAACTCAGTCATTAAAAAGTAATCCTGTGGCACATTTATTGCCCTTTCATTTTCATATGGACTCTTGGAACTGGCAAAGAAAATGGCCATTTCTACAGAAATTATTGCCCTGCTCTATTGTGGGCTCCCCAGAAATATAGACCGTTCTCCAAATTGAAATGTACATTAATCACTTCAGGAAATTGCTTCCCCCATTGGAAACTGATAGCTCTCATCGGAATGTTTCCATGGCACAGCTGATGACAATTATGATTCACTGAAATTTCAGTTTTCTTTGATTGTGACATAAAAACTGGGACATAAATTAAAACCTAATTATCCTTTAAGGGTAATTGGGGTTATAAAACTAAGAGACTGTGAGTCAGTGTGTTGGTATCACAGGAGTGCAGCGCCTGGTGGAATGGTAAGTATTCTGTCCCCAAAGCAGCCTTTCATATGAAATGGTTTTGGACAAAGTAATTTGTGCACCCGGGCATGCCAAGAGAGTACCTCGGACTGAGCTAGAGACTTGGAGAAACATAGTTAGCTCATAGGATATTTCATAATAATTAAAATAGGTTAAAACTGTGATGGGGATGGGGTGGGACAAAGTCCTACCTTCACCCAGGAAGGTGTCCAGTGGTCAAACGAGGAATTCGTGCTGAGACTCCATCTAGTACCTGACTCTCCAGTTTTGGAAAAGAAGCTTCTTTCTCACCCGGGAGACAGGTGAGATCAACTCCCCATACAACCAGCGTCGTTGAAGTCCCTTAGATAGTGTGCACTTTGTTTTTCACAGAGTATGATCTGTAAAAGATGCAGGGGGGAAAAAATATTTTTGGTAAATCAAGTCATAAATCCAGTGAGCAAGATAGTTTGTTAGAGGAAACCATGGATTATTCTTGAATGCGGGGTGACCCACACACATGCAGATGCCCACAGCGCCAGTTCTTATATACCCTTCAGGTCAAATCCCAGCCGCTGAAACTCCCCAATCTTTTACCCCAAAGCTTCCCCTAACCCAATCTGTTTCCCCCTTTCTAGATTTTCAAAAAGGTTTCACTTCCATGTCTTCTCAAAGGATGTGTTGTGCCCTCCCACTGCTCACTCTTTGCGTTTTTAAAAGAGCACATCCCAATAAGTGACAGTGACATTCTTCCTCACTGTCTCTGCTGCTCCCCTAAAAGGCCCAGGCTGGGGGGAGGCGTGGATTGTCTTATTCCTCTTTGCTTCTCGAGGGATGTGGGTACTGGGCACATAGTAGGAACTCACAAAATGACGCTGAACAGAGCGCACCACTGAGACAACACGATCCCAGACTTATTTCTGGAAGGTAGACATTAACCCCACAGCAGACGTGACCACACCCAACCGCCTTTCAAAACCAAACGGTTTTCTTCTGAGGACACCCACCTCTACAAATTCCAGGCCATAAGATATCATAAAGAAGAGCCAGAAGAGGGTTCCCAGCAGACCTCTATTTTCAATTTGTGCATCAGTCCCCTGAGAATCACGAGGGAAAAAAAAAAAAAAAATGCAAAGACCAGGTTATTCCACCATTCCTAGGAAACCAAACTTGGAGAGAGATGTAGGGAAAGTGGTACATCTGCTCTGGGCTCTTGCAGCCTTATTTCATAATCCACTTTCTTATCTACTGCTTCACAAAACCAAAGAGAAATAGGTACAAATTATATCAACAAAAGATCAGAACTTAATTCTCAATGGGAAAGGCAAGTGTGCATTATAAATAGCAAAACAGCTGGCTTGGACCATGTTGCCGGCAACTCACCCAGCTGAGGGATTTAAATGACATCACAACCCTCGAGAGGGTATTGCTAGCCAGCTGGTGTTATTTAGAATACACACAAATTAGAAAAAGAAAACACACTCTCTCTCACAAACGCACACGTGAAAACACACACATACACACAGGTTCAAGTTTTGCAGAGAAATACACACAAAGGGAAAATAGTTCACCCCTCAGGTGCCCTTCCCCAAGCGGGGGTGGGGGGTAGGAGTGGGGGACGGTGATAGGTAGCCCGGTAGAAGAACGAAGAAAAAGATTTTATTTTTCAGTTGGTTTTACAGCATAGCATAATCTTTGCCTCCTTGCAGGCAAAGAAGAGACAGCATCCTGACAGGAGCCTGTACAATCCTGCCTGCCCCTTCTGTAGGTTCTAGGAAATGACATCATTCCCCTTACTCAGCTACTAGGGCAAGGGGTCACCCGGGCACTATCTTCCGATCCACCTTACCCCAGTCACTTTAGGGTTAAAATTGTTGGGTTTGCGGGAAAGGCTCTTTTCTTCCTTGCTGCTTCTCTTTTTTTCTTTTTTACTTTACATTTTCTCTAGAATGCATGCTTGCCCACCCATCCCCCATGTATATTACTTTCATCCTGGTAAGGTGTAGGAGCAGACGTGTGTGTCTTTATGCCCAGGAGAAAGTTAATCAGGGAACAGATCCTTATTTTCTGTGGCAGCCTAAGTATTTTAATGTCTCCTAACCCTGTCACTAACACACATTCTTTTAAGGGGAAAAAAATGCTTCTGTGCTCTAGTTTTAAAATGCAAAGGTATGATGTTATTTGTCACCATGCCCAAAAAAGTCCTTACTCGATAACTTTGCCAGAAGAGGGAGAGAGAGAGAAGGCAAATGTTCCCCCAGCTGTTTCCTGTCTACAGTGTCTGTGTTTTGTAGATAAATGTGAGGATTTTCTCTAAATCCCTCTTCTGTTTGCTAAATCTCACTGTCACTGCTAAATTCAGAGCAGATAGAGCCTGCGCAATGGAATAAAGTCCTCAAAATTGAAATGTGACATTGCTCTCAACATCTCCCATCTCTCTGGATTTCTTTTTGCTTCATTATTCCTGCTAACCAATTCATTTCCAGACTTTGTACTTCAGAAGCAATGGGAAAAATCAGCAGTCTTCCAACCCAATTATTTAAGTGCTGCTTGTGTGATTTCTTGAAGGTAAATATTTCTTACTCTTTAAAGTCATTGGGGAATTGTATTTAAACGGTGTACTGTTTGCTCCTGTCTAGAACTGTTATTCACTTTAAAATTTTCATTGTTTCGGAACTGGGAGTTATTTATAAATTGCTGAATATGCAGTTCTGTGGGATCTAAAAAACATATCTGGGGAGATGGATGCATTTGCACAGATATCTGTCTGAGTAGAAACTATTGCAAGGTACTTATGCTAAATCCTCCACTTCTGCAGGGCTTCCGTGGTGTTATTATAGAAGATTCCTTTAAATCCTGTCTATGGCTAAAGGATATAGAGCATGGATATGAACTTGGGGATTTTTTTTTTTTCTTTTGCAGGTGCAGATGTTTTATTTTTAAGACCATGTTCGTGTGCATGAGGGTGTGTGTCTGTGTGTGTGTGTGTAACTTGCTAGGATTTTATTTATAAGGCATGCCCCATACGAAGACTTAACATTTTAGATGATATTAAAGCTTTTAAATATGATCTTTGGAGCTAAGGTTCTGGAACCCTGTGCTTATGCCCAGAGAGTTAGAGTGAAGTTTAATTTGTTCTTCCAAAAAAGAACTCCTTGACAATTCCTGCTGTCCTGCATACTCGAGTAATTTAAACAAATGCATACTGTATATGAAAAGCAGAAACTTTGTAGCAGCTGTTTGCCCAACTTTTCTCTTTTGAAGAGGGCTTTCACGGGCGAAGTTTGGACTGAGGGGTCTGTGTTGTAAAACTCTGGTTTTATGCTCTGTGTTGTAAAGCCTCCTTAGGTAAATTTGGCTGCTGTTGTCAATGCACCGACTTCTGCTTCCGATCACTGGCTGAAGTTCTGGTTTCCGTTCTCAGCAGAATCATATCCTTAAAGACTTGTGTTTCTTTCAGTTTGCACGCACTTTTACGCCACTGGCTCAGGGGTGCAATTGCCCGAGGGCTCTCCATTCCTAAAGCATCTCCCTCTCTAGCGTCTCCCGTCTCTTGGCCACTGAGGGCAGCATTTTTTTCGCTGCTTTCAAACGCTTCCCTGCTAGGACTTTTCTTAGTCGGAGAAGTGGCTCAGGAGTTAAGGAGATCCCCTCTTGAGGCACCTGAGCCTGCAGTTTCTGAGATGCCAACACATGCTGGCGGCCCTGCTTTAAAAGAGATGATGTCAGTCTGCGTATGTGTACTGTGTGGTCTGGCATCTGGGGTTTTTGTCTCCCGACTTAGATGATCATAAAAAGAGGCTGTGGAGTATTATTTCTGCATTAATTGCCGGTTTAGAAAATTGTCTCCTCATTCACTTTTCATGCTGTGTGTGTATGCTGAACACTTCAGAAGTAGAGCTCGTACTAAGTTGTTACTTTCTCCTGGCTTCCATCAGGATGAGTGGAGGGAGCTGTGTGGTCTTTCAAATGTACCAGCCAGTAAAGGTGTCCTGCCTAGAGGCAGAACTCACAAGCTGATTGTACTTTGAGTCTCAAGGTATTTCCAAGGGAGTGGGGGTGGGGTGAATGGAGAACAGGAGCCCACCAGAGCTTGGGTCACAATTCTGGGCAGCTTCAATAGGCACACAATGGAAGTTAGTGGTTTGATTGGGGGGGGAAAGCTTGATTTAAATCCCAGCTGTGCAATTTGTTCATTGTTTGAATGGACAAAAGGCAGTTTACCAAGGCTCATAGAATACCTGCCTGGGTGTCCAAATGTAACTAGATGCTTTCACAAACCCCACCCACAAAGGAGCACATGTTTTTAAGTCCTCAGGGTTTCATCCACATCAGCCTCATAATACCCACCCTGACCTGCCGTAAAAGACCTGGAACAAACAAAAATGATTACACCTACAGTGAGTATTTTCTTATGATTCCTCCCCTCAAATTTTACTGGGCATTTTCATTGTAGCCCAGACATCTGGAATCAATTGATATTCCATTTATTTAAGATAAAAAGCAAGGTCTTTTAAAATTGGGATTTGTAAATGATTTTTATGGAAGAGTGTTCTGAAATTTTTCCCCTCTTTTCTCTGTCTGATTCTTCCTTCTTTTCTATCACATCTTTCCTTTCTCTCTATTCCTTTCTTTTGTGTTTGGCAAAATGAAAGGCCAAGGAAATGATGAGCATATGGGGCCACTTGTTTCATACTTTTAACTCCTAAGCAAGTTCGTTATTGTTTTCTTTGGGGGGAACATAATGTGATACATTCTCTGGTTCTCTGTGGGCGTACTGGACTGTTCCCTAAACTAGAGGGAAATGCACTAGAGGTTCTATCTTGTCCTAGAACTATAAGTACTGATATTTATCTGACATCTAACTCAGAAAAGAAAGAAAAAGAGAAGAAAAAGAAAAACCTATTTAAAAAATATGAAGTTCTTAAATGCTACAGTTGTATATGTATTGCTGGACTTACATGTAGGATACCAGGAATAACTGTTAAAACTATAGTTTTGACATCCAATGACATTTGAATTCATTAAGGCTATAAGTTGAGTGCTCCCCTCCCCACTAAATTTCACAAAAACTGAAGAACTTGAAGGCGTTTATAATGGCAGGTGCTTAATCTTCAGCAATACTGTAAACTCAACAAAGAAGGGAGGGGTGAAGAAATAGGATTGTTGAATAGTATATTTTCCAGAATTGGCCCACTGCCAGAGTATACGGGTGTGATGTGTAAGATCAATTATGGGTTTATTCTTTTGAAAATGGCCATGAAGTCCAGTTGGGTTGGATTTGTTGAGGTTTCCACTGGAAATATTAAAAGGGGAAACTCCCTGCTGCTTCTTTTATAACTAAGAAAAGTGAGGACTGGATGATAACTGGCTGCTAGCTGTCCCAGTGTCTTTGGCTGTGTGGGGGTGGAAGGTTTCCATGCAGAGGTCCTCTTGAGAATATGCAAAAAAATGTTCAGTTGAGCTTTTACCTCTTCTATTTTATGTCCATTATTTATGATGATTTGCAAAGAGAGGGTGCTTTTCATGTTCAACTGTTTTACAAGCATTAACTAAATATTTATGTTGTGTTAACGAGAGTCAGGGGGTTGGGGCCCCCCCTCCCCAGTTGCTGGGCTGAAAGTCTGGCCTCCACAGTGGAAATCTTAATTAGAATGATGGAAGAAACTTCTGCCACTGATGCTAAGCCATTACATTGGGAGTTCAGGGAGGGCGAGGAGGGTGGTCAGAGAATCAACAACTGAGTCTGTTTCTTCAAAAGACATGAGGTCGAATGGACCTGCCACTACTGGGAGGGTCAAAAGAACCTCTTTTTATAATTATAGCTTCCAGCATAACTCCATGACCCTTTTCATAGGGTCCCTCACCTAACATCCTGGCAGTGGCCCTTCCAATGCTGCTGAAAGATACAGCTGAAAGAGGTGAAGCTACTCACCTTGGAGGCTTCCTAGAAGAAACCACATCTTTGGGCCATAAGTAGCAATAGGGAAAAACTTAATGATCACCTAAGCGTGTTGTTTCTACTACTTGGACTGAGGACGGAGACTTGAGCCACAGGAATCCTGCTTTGGCAAGGCTGCCATTTGGCTGTCTATCGTGACTAAGTCATGCCAACCAGGGGTCCCTCGGTATATTTTGCTGCAAAATGGATACAGTGACACATAAGTCCCTTCAGTCCAGGAGATGAAGTCAGAATTCCTGTGACTATTTTTTTTTTGAAAAAAGGCTTTTGTAGGTTTTGAGCCTAGTGCCTTGTACAAGGGAGGGACTCAGAGCAACAAGTGTTGATTTGATATTGGACTTCAGGCAAGGGGATTTAGAATGCAGGAGTAGTATCTACTTAGCATGAGCCAATTTCATTCCTAATTTCTCACATTTGTTCTTGTTTCCGGTTTTTACCTTCCATTGGTGGTTGTGTCAACTGCTGATATACCCCAAGTAAGAAATCTCTCTCTCTCTCTTTCATTAAATGAAAAAAAAAAAAAAAAAAACGAAAGCCTATAAGGATACATACTATTTTTACAAGTCTTTTTTTTTTTTTTTTTTTTTGGCTGCAGTATATTCTTTTTAGTCAGCAGCCAGGAAATGATGTTCTGGTTAATTTAATATTCTGTTCAATAATGAATGCATATGCCATCTGTGGCTAGCCGATTTTTTTGTCTTAGAGAATTTAAATGAACAAAACATACTTGGCGCCAAATCTGTAGTGAACACAGTTTAACCTTTGATAATTCAAAAGTATCACCTGGATCTCAGAGCGGTGTGAGAGCTCACTATCCTAATAGCATCCTTCATCTACATAGCAAATGTTTTGAGCTATTTTATCTTATTTAATTAAAACAGAACCCATAAAGAAGGGCTTCAGGGAGGACTTCTCCAAGGGTCCACAGCTGCAAGGCGATTCAACACAGGTTGTCTGATGCCATGCCCCCCGCTGGGCTCACAAGCACTGTGTTGAAATTCTGGGCCAGGTAGTTCTGGCGAATGATAGTAAGGGAACACTGGGGGTTAAATGCACCCCATCTCACCCCCACCCCCCTAGCGAGGACCCAGGGGAAAGCTGACCCTCTTCTGTTTTTCCAACAGGCCAAGATGCACATCACGTCCTCCTCACATCTCCTCTACCTGGCCCTGTGCTTACTCACCTTCACCAGCTCCACCGCGGCTGGACCCGAGACGCTGTGCGGGGCTGAGCTGGTGGACGCTCTTCAGTTTGTGTGTGGAGACAGGGGCTTTTATTTCAGTAAGTAGCCCTCCCTCTCACTGTGCTGCTATAGCCTGAAGTCTATAGCTCTGTGGATTTACAACCGCAGGGAGTGTGTGAATAACTGAATGACTGCCCGTGGCTGGCAGCCGTCCTAGGCCTCCGAGATTCCTCACCTTAAAGTAAGCATAGTGTTTCAGTGGAGCTTTGGCAGGGTTTGCAGATTTAGGATGGAATTTTCCTCCTTAACAGTTTGTCTTTAACTACTTCCTGCTGAGCCTCCCTTCAACTATTAGGATCTACCCTCTCTATCCACTCCTGTCAATGACAGGATGGGACAAAATGACCCTGGGGTATTGGGGTTTTGTTTTCAAGACCTATGAGTGCACACTTAAATATATGGAGCACATGTAAGGCTGTTTTTAATGCTATGTATTTTGGATTCAAATAATAGAAACTCTCCAGTCCTGTGGGATTGGGAAAGAATTAAGGGGCTACACCCCAGTTGTCCCCATACAATGTGAAATCACCATGAACAGACAGGCAAAAGGTGAACTTCACTCCAGGTCATGTTTGGGGAGACACAGACTCTCTAAATGCAAACTGAAATGCTGCCTTAACTTGCCCTCTGTGTAAATCGACCTTGATTTTTTGTTGTTGTCGTTATTACTCTCTTTTGGCATAGTTCTTCTCTTTAGTTGTATGTCCATCTGGAGAAGAGTTTCTGACAAGTTCAGAGTCAGTTATCTCACAAGTAGGTCTTAGGCAATTAGAAAGTCGGCAGTCAATATGAACTAGATAGCCAAGTCAAGGTCTGCAAATAATAAACATAAACAAAATCAATGGTACCTGAGGGAACTGATCACTTAAAGGTGACTCACAGGCATCTATCTCACTGTATATTAAAGGACAGTGAAAGATTTCAAGCCAGATGCTCATTCTGTATAATTCTTTGGAATTTTAGAGAGTTCCAGGAAACTGAGGATGAATCATTCTTAAAGGTTCCTATCATTCAAGTGTAGACAGCTTACCTCAGTTACCCACTAAGCTCTGAATAGCTCCTGTGATGACTCACACATTGGAAGTCTCTCTCATCTTCTTCCCAAATGTCAGCCTTTCTCTAAGCAGATTGTGTGTGTGTCTGTTAGTGTATGACTGGGGAGAGGGGAGGGGGTTCTGTGTATACCAGTCTGGAGATGAATAGGGGAGATAGGAGGAAGACTTTGGGGGGCGGTCCTGCACTTACAATGGATTTGACAACAAATAGTTTTTGAATCACTAGTGACAGACAATCAGAAGTGAATTCTCCTATTTGATAGTCAAATGCCTATGCTCTGCTTCCAGTCAGTGCTTTAATTGAGGAAATTCATTTATTTTTCTGGCAATAAAGCAATTCCATCCAGTTCTGTTGTAAGATAGATGAATGAGCACATCAGGTGGGTGCTTTTCCAATAAATAGTACACTTGTTTTCCCTTTAAAACCTCCTGTGGACAGTAACTGTGTGACACCACATGACCCAACAGTGGGTTGTAATTATTCTATAATTTGCTGCTACTGATCCACATTTTTTTTTAAATGAAAAAGTGGTTCTCACTTATTATTATGCCTAAGAGGATTTTTTTTTTTTTGTCTCGATAATCCATTTGCGCGATTTCCTTTGATCCAGTTCACTAGGTAATTGCCAGGCCTACAAGTGTCCTCTGTAATGTGCCAAGCTGAGTTGTGATGTTCAGCATGACATGCCTCAGAATTTCCATGCTCTGTGCATGGAAACTGGATCCTTCCTTGTGTGCAGTATTTGCATTAGATAATGAAAAAAAAAGATAGAAGGAATGATTTGGTTCCACATTGCTGTATGATACTTGTGTATGTTCATGCACACACTTAAGAGAATTGGACAACTATGATGGAAACCAATTCCAAGGCCCTGAAAGAGTTCTTTTATTCTGTTACTATAATCATAAAATTTTAGCCATTTTAAAAAAATAATCTATTTTAATAAACTTGAAGGGAAAAATTATACATAGCAACTCTTGATGTTGAGGTGGAGTGGTTTTATAAATCACATGTTACGGTCACTATTGTCATTGAGAGTATGTTTCATATATTCTGCCTTATAGAATTCCATGGTTTATGTTATTCGTAAGTGTGACAGATTCTCATGCACAAAAGTGTTCTCATTAACTTTCTAACCAATTGGACGATATCCTTTCCTCAAAAGAGAAGTTAACTCCTTTGGATTCTTTTCATTTAATTCACGACATTGATGGAGTATCTGTTATGTATCATGTACAATGCCTAGAAATGAATGAGTGATTGACTTTCCCTTGAAGAAGCTCACAGTTAAGTGGTAAAAAAAAAAAAAAAAAAAAAAAACACATAAATATCGTCAAGAGTCATAAGAGAAAAATAACCATGCAGTATAGATTATATCCTTTCTGCTTTTCCTGACTATTGTGTTTCATTTGTGACATTACCTTATTGGGTCCTACACTCCCATGAATAATTCCTCTCGATCCTTGGTGCCAGTGGATATGTTTATTTACCCCTGAATCCTAAAGCCTAGCTCAATGGTTAATATAGCAGTGCTCATATTTGATTGTTGAACGGACAAGATTGACTTGAACTGAATCCAGTTACATACAATTGAATGGAATGGAATTGCTTGTTTGGGATCTTATTCTTAAGAACCAGGAAGAATTAGGGTTGTCAAGTACTATGGACAATACTTCTTGCCTCAAGTTTACCCGGTTATTTGATAAAAACTGTTCTTCTTTTTTTAAAAACTAAATGTAACACATACTAACAATGACTTAAAGACTGATTTTGGTCATCCCCAAGCTACACTGATGACCCATTTAGTGTCTGAGCTAATTATTCTTGCAGAATTAACTGTTGTCGACAAATTTTATTGAGTTCGTTTTTTGTCCCCTAAGATATGCTGTGTATGGAGAAGTCAGCTTTAAGTATTTAAAGTCTTTGAAATACTTTTCAGAGGGAAACATTTTTCCCCACCTCTATCCTCTGTTCCTTCACTCTTATTATTGTTTTTACTCTTATTTTCAAAGTTTTAGTGTGGCTGTGCCTTTTATTTTAAGCTGCTTCAAATTCCTCTTGGAAAGTAGTTTCTGATCTTAGTTTTAATCTCAAACATCTTTAAAAATTGCTTCTCTCTCTGTCAATACAGAATATTTAACAAACAGAGTTTTTTTAATTCTATTAGAATTTTTCCAAATAAAAATTATTATATTGTTTATTTTGTGTGGATTGACTCAATGTTGTGAATGAGTTCCTATTTCCTTTCAAGCCCAAATTCTACCATGGCACAGTGGAAGCAACCTTTCCTAGATTATCTGTTTCATGAACATCTTCTCAGCATAAGTGGAACAGTACAAGAATAATTAATACAGCTTCCTCAGACATCTTAAGAAATAGAAGATTCAGTGAAGAGCTAATTACTGATCCTTCCCTATACATCAGAGTAAGCGAGTCTATCAACCAGCCTTGTGCTCTCATTATTCTGGGAGAAAAATGGCGGCATAGTAGAGGTGAAAGCACATCAAGGAAAAAGCCAGCTATTATCCCAGCAGATCGATGAAGCCCTCCTTCAGGGTGGCTCTTTATAACCTTGTTTTGCATGAAACACAGCAAGAGGAAACGAGCTTCGGGTGAAATAGAAGTTAAGCTTGCCATAGATATAATTTTTGACAACCATGGTGATTAACCATTTTAAAACATGCTTTTATGTGGCATTTCTCTCCTTGGAGATACTTTAAAAATTGACGGACAACCAACCATCTTGGATGGTTTCAATTAAGAGCAACCCAAAGAAAGAGAGTTTCTGAGGTCTTTTTGAGTTTTAAGAGTGTATAAACAGTCCCTTAAATAAACTGTACATGCTTTACCTCGGCGATCTGGGGAAAAGGAAAAGTAAATCAATTAGAAAAGAAAGTTGGATACCCTTTCAGCTAGTCCAGATTTATAGCTTTTGTAAAACATACTTCTAATGTATAGGTATTAAGAACAGGTCTGGATAAACAAATGGCATTCTTCACGTGTTAAAATGTGCTGTTTTGTAAAGAGTTTAAGTGAAATTTTGCAATTAACTTTCATTGTTATTGATTGCAACAACCTTCCTAGATCTGGGTTATTATTATTAAGCTTCTTTCATTTGATATATCATGCTCAGAAAACTGCTCCCAGACCTGTCATTCATTAGCTGTATGACTTTGCCAGACATTTAAACTTCCTGGGCTGAAATGTCCTTGTCTATAAAACAAGGGGATTTTGTTAAAGTAAATGACCTCTTCTAAGTTTAACAGACTTGTGGTCTAGGTTATAATTAACAAGGCTTTGGTGCTATTGAAGAAAGAAGAACCTTGGACTTAAGTAGTGACCAAAGAACATTTAGTCTCCTTTATCTTATTTACATAGTTTCTCTTGGTCCCCAAAGATAGGAGATTCCACCCACTTAAAGAAAGAGGAGCCAGCTTCTCTGTTTTGTTTTGTTTTAAGCTGGATTTCAACTCCTCAGGGATGGCTAGAAGCTCAGATATGACCAAACACATGCAGGTCATTTGGAGGAAAGGAACCAAAGGAGCACACGCCTCGTGCAAATAGACCATCTTTTTTTTTTTTTGGCTAGGAAGGGCCAGCTGACAGTTCTCATCTTTACATTTTTTATTCTCTTGGCTGTGAGGACAAGTGAACAGGTTTGCTCTTAGTTGCCCTAAATAAAGGAGGATAAATTCGAGATGACAAATAAGAACGTAGAGTTTTTTAACCTTCACCTAAAGCCTTTTCTCAGTCTATTGATGCTGGCTTTTCTTTTTCTTTCTTTCTTTTCTTTTTCTTTTTTCTTTTTTTTTTTTTTTTTTGAGACAGAGTCTAACTTTGTCGCCCCCGGTAGAGTGCTGTGATGTCACAGCTCACAGCAACCTCAAACTCTTGGGCTTAAGCGATTCTCTTGCCTCAGCCTCCCAAGTAGCTAGGACTATAGCTGCCCACCACAACGCCCGGCTATTTTTGTTCTTGTTGTTGTTGTTGTTGTAGTTGTCATTGTTGTTTAGCAAGCCCAGATGGGGGTCAAACCCGCCAGCCCCGGTGTATGTGGCTGGTGCCCTTAGCACTGAGCTACAGGTGCTGAGCCGATACTGGCTTTTCAATTAAAGAAGAAGAGAGTGTGCAAATTGGGACAAAGACACACTTACCTGCCATTAGCTTTGTTTCGAGTCAGCCTGGGTTTGAGCTGTGCCACTTGCATCCCTCTGCTGGATCCTCCTTAGACGGCCAGCCATGAGTCTGTGTAACAGCTGGTCAAAGTTAGCCGTATAGTTACTAGCTAAGGGAAAAGCCGTTCTCTTTGAAACTAATTGGTACATGTGGGGTTTGATCTTATGACCCTGGCATCATTAGTACCACCGAGCTAATAGGCCACAGATATTGTTTAAAATTAAAAAAGCAATGAGTTTTTATATTGATTCCAAATGCTTGCTACTACAACTCTTTAAATATGCCCAGGGGACCAGTCTATACAATCAAGGCACCACTAAGGAAATGATGCCTTCTGTGAAAAATTAGAAAATAATTTACATTTCTGTGACATGTTAATGCTCTTCAAGACTGTCTCCTCCCTGATGCAGAATTACAAGCAGGAAAGAGAAGGGTTCAAGGCCAAGAGCATGGCCTCCGTTGCTAAGCATCCAGGTTTGGACCCCCACTCTGCAACTTATTTGGTGGGTGGCCTTGAGCAAGTTCCTTGACCTCTGTGCTAATCAATTTTCTAATCTGTAAAATGTAATGCCTGCCTTGTAGAGTTGGTGTAAGGATTAAATTAGTTAGAGTATATTAACTTAGAATATTGCCTGACACGTAATATGCATTTTACACTTCTTAGCTACTACATGTACTTATTCTCTTCTGAGATCAGCTACAGAATCTCTTGCAAAGGTTGAGCTATCTGAACAGCCCAATTCATTATATGCTCATCTTCTATCCTTGGAGGCAGCTGATAAAGCCTGTTATGTAGCAGCAGTAACAATTGGGTGGTAGTATTAGTACCAGCAACAAGAATACCCCATGTTTGTCTAGTACATTTACTTTTTAAAAACCCAGTTCTATTGGCTCTCTCACTTTGTCTCTTCACCCCAGTCTTGGAGGCAAGAGCTATTGCTTCATCAGAGAAATGTGAGACACGGAGACTTTGTGACTTCCCTCACCGGATGGGTCCAGAACCAAAGCCAAGCTCTTCTGTCTCTAAGAAATGTGTTCATTCAGTCCTTTGCATTGTTTAAAGATCCAAAGTGGTGTAGCACAGGGAGATGCTTCCAAAATCCCAAATCTTTTCCGAGGGATGAGGAATAGGGATTCTGGGGTGACTCCATTGATTTTGAACACTTCCTTTCAGGAAGGCAGGAAAGGGATAACCATGTAATGCCCCTGAATTTTAATTCTGGGAAAATTGAGGAAATCCTAATAGAATCTCTTCAGGGTACACCAGAAAAGTCCTCTTTGATTAGAGGCTGCTGTTGTATAAGAGTCTTCCCAGGCTGGATTCTTATCCCCACCCAGACAGAATATTACCACTCACCTGTAAGTACTAGGATATGCAATATGATCTGGCAGAGCCTCTCCTCTGGCCAGGTTCAAGTGTTCTTCCTCTGCCAGCAAACTCAAGTGCTTCATTTCTTGTATTTATTAATTTCATTGATTTTCCTCAAAGGCCTACTGAAGAAAGACTGTTTCGCTGGACCTGTAAGTCTGTGAGAGTGGGGTGCTGTGAGAGTGGTGATAAAGGGGGGAGGTGTTCACAAGATACTATAATGCAAAGAATGATCCAGGCAGAAAGAAATGTCCCCAGCCTAACCATGTAAGGAGCTGTGGGAGCAGCCACAGAAGACCCAACCAGTTGTTTGAAGATCACTCATGTTGGAATGCTTCACATCATGGGGTATAAATTTTGGATCCAAGAGAAAGTTTTGGCATTCTGAAAATTCAGTAGGCCTCTTTGTCCAGACGTCCTGTGCCATGCTAGCATTGCTTGAGGCTTCCAGTAAAGCCCACTTTATCTCTCTAGCAGCCTTCTTTCTGATTTCATAGCCCACACCAAAGATTCACACACACTGAAATGGACAGAAGTCCTCTCCCAAGGAGAATGTCTATTTGTTCTCAACTACGGGCTGCAAAGGCTTTATTGCTCTTTTCTATAGCCAGACATCGTTGACAATCCATGGTGGCAAAAAGTCATTTTTCCCCTGAGCTGCTGCCCTGGCAGAGTCCCATTCTACACCTCCCCATGAAACATCAGCTGGCTCTTATATCTCAAAGAATTACTTTTAGTTGTTTGGGAAGATCAAACCCCCAGGCCTTATTAGCTGTTGGACTAAGAGATGACAACACAGCATTTATTTGTCTTTATCTACATGTGAGATCATGTTTAAAACATAGCAAAGAGGTGTTATTTGACATGCAATTCCTTCACTGCAGTAAGTTGTATGCCTATGTAATGCATTGTTTAGTCTCACATTGGCTAAAGCCACTTAAAAAAGCACTTGGCAAGCTCTGGCTTTTCATTCTTGGCATGACTGCCCCTCTTACTTTTTCACTGAACCTTAAATACCAAGAAAAACCCTTCACTTACTTTACATCTGGCATATTGCTTTATGCAATTGGCCAGAACCTTTGCAGGTGGCCCTCTGCATTTGTCCTAAGGTAATTAATGGCTCTTCAATATTTGATGAGCAGAAGTACAGACACAAAGAAAAATTGTACAACTAGCAGAGACCACACAGTCTTTTAAATTAAAACCTTTTGCATTAAACGTTCAAGCATTCTGTCTGTAGGGATAAGGGCTTCCATGCCAAAAGAAAAAAAAAATGCTGAAATCCCAGGGAAGATACCCAAGAACATGATTATTGATGAAATATACATGTCTCTAACAGCTCCCTCTTAAAACTACCTGATTGTTCAAAGGAAATAATTTCACTGGAAACTCATGAAAAATAACCTAGTCCAGCACTAAGCATAAAACCCAGACAGAAGTTACATGTCCAAGGTCACACAACTAATTAGTGGCAGAGGTAGAAGAAAATACTGTTGATTTCTGACCCCCAAGCAACATTCCTCCATTTAGCAGCAACTAACTATGCCTATGTCAAATTTACCTGGTAAATTAAAATGGCCAGAAGAAGCTTCCAATCAAGTTCATCAAATGAACATAGAACTTCCAGGTTCCTTCGTTCCAATAAACTCTTCTGAGACTTAGGTTAGTACTTTTGTTCACTTGCTGCAGAAATTTGTACAAACAAAAAATGATTCCCTGCCTGTCTCCTCTATGGTGTGCAAAACCTTCAGATGAGCTTTGGGCATTCCAAGTCCACTCAAGGTCATTATTTAGACTATTATTGTATATTATATTATTCTGACTCTTTGGCCATTCTCTCCAATGTCAACTTTGGTAGAACTGCTTTGGAATGACTTAGCAAAGTTGTGCTCCTGGAAAATCTGAAACAGTCTGACCAGTTGTTGGATCAGCTTTTTTTTTTTTTTTCTTTGCTTGTATGTGTGTGTTGGGGGTAGGGAGATATCTCTGCCAGTCCTAGGCCAAAAGAAATTTACACCTGATTTTTTTTGCAGACTTCCAAGCATAGTCTATGAATCTCTTCTGATTTTCTGCTTTCATTTGTGGTCTTTATGAGGTACTAAACAGCTGTTGGAGGGAACTTTTTAAACTTTGAAAATTTGTCATACATAAAAGCAATTCAGTAAAGATTGCTGGGAAGATGGTACTACCTCTGTGCCATTTACCCTGATGAAATGGGTCTTTCATCAGAGGCAAGTGATTTAGAAAGTCTGTGCTGAGCCAACTCTCATGCAGCCAATTCCTGATTATCTGTGAAACTGGGGAAAGGAGCACAAGAGCTAGAATGGTGGATTAAATGGAATTTGAAGATACTATAGATTTTTCCCTCCTCACTCACCGTATCTCCAGCCCCTTTATGAGACCAAGTGATACATTTTTAAATTCTGGTTCATTCTCATATTCCCCACTCAGCTTTCCCAAGAGTGCCCTTGGCAACAAGGTTTTTTGACCTTGGCACTATTGATATTTTGGGTCAGATAATTTTCTAATGGGGGAGGGGCTGTCATGTGCCTTATAGGATACCCGGCAACAAACTTGGCCTCTACCCACCAGATTCCAGTAGTCCTCTCTTCCCAGTCATGACATCAAAAATGTCTCCAGACATTGCCAAATGTCCCCTGAGGAGTGAAATCACCTCCACTTGAACTGGACAAGTCTTCAGAAGAGAAGCAGCTTAGCAAACCATGAGTGGAAGTAATACACAAACCATCAGTCACTAGTTAATCAGGAGTCTGTGGTCCATTGTCCAGAGTGAACAGTGCGAAGAGTCATGGTGGTTTTGAAAGGTTTCCTCTGAAAATTAAGAACTTTTCCTATTGACTATTTAAAGGGTATTTTCAGAACTTCATTTTTGCCTTATCGCTATAGAACTCATTTATTTTAGTAAAACAAATAAGGTCTGGCAGAATTGGTCTCCAGAGCAAACCTGTGGGCTTAGAAGTTTTATCATGACCAGCTTGCGGAAATTAAAAAGAAGTTGGTCATCATTGACCTGAGCATCTGTGGCTGTTTCCCTCTCAGTTACATAATAAACTCTCAATTCTTCATAAGTGGTGTGTGTGTGTGGGGGGGGGGGCTGGTTTAAAGATAATGGCCATTTCCTCCGTTTTTCTTATGACTTTCCTATCTGAATATTATCACAGTCATTTGATTGCCCAGGAACACTCTGGAATTCCACATGTGTTCCTGGCCCAGCTACCCAGTGGAACAGCCCGGTGACCTTAGAGAAGGTGCTTAATGTCTTTGAGCCTTACATTCCTCATCATAAAAGAGGAATAAAAGTATTGTCCTACAGAGCTGAGGCTCAACTATAGAAGGGCTTTGGGCTATCCAAATATATCAATGTTAGTGGATGAAATTGGATGCTTTTTGCCTTATCTCCTTAGTAGTGACCCACAGTTAGGTCCATGGTGTGACTTCTGTAAAACTTTATGCAATAATTATGATCTAGAAAAAAAATATTTGGCAGTATAAGTACTCAACCTTATTAATTAAAAAGAAGAGCATGTTGGTTTCTCCTGTTCACATATCACTTGACATTTAGACCACCTAAGAGTTAATGAATGGGTCTTCAGAATGCTCACTCAGTATCACTTTTTATTTCTTCTCATTGGAAGAAGCAGAAAGGAGATGGTGCCTATCATTTTACCTCCAGTGGAGCTTGCTTAAAGAGTTTGTTCTCCATGAGATGGTAAGGTAGTCACTGAGGTATCCCACACAGGCAAAAGATTTCTTTTCTCGCAAGTCAGCTATTAGTGATTTCTGCTTAGCCTCAAAAAAAAAAAAAAAAAAAAAAAAAAAAGCAGTGTTCAGCAGAGGGAATGTAGTCACTAATCACAAAAGCATCTTTGCACTCTCAAGTTGCACATCTAAACTGTTCCCTTATTACAGGCTGACTTAGGGGAATTGAATTTTTTTGTTTGAGCATGGCTTGGATAAAATCAAAATTGTTGAGTTTTATCACCCACGGTAGGGACCAGGGACCGTGTGGTCCTTCTTATCCCAAGCACTTCACATCCAATGACTTCCAGAGAGAGAAAGCACATTTGACGCAGTGATGGCACTTTTGAACCACACAATCAAATACTGGTTACTGCTGCTGCTGGTAATTTTCATTCTCTCTATTTTATTTTGAGCTCTTTCAGGAAAACACAGACTATGTTTTAATAGTTTTTTGTTTTTTTGTTTTTTATTTTCTGTCCCACACATCATCCAGAGTGGGTTAAAACTCCTTGATTTGATATTGAAAAAGTCATTTCAAATCTATTTCCTTCATCCAGTCTCCAGAATATATCCCAACACTTCCAATTTGCCACTGCTAGCCTAGTGGATCTGAGACTAAAATTATAGAAGAAAAAAGTTAAAAAGTCTAGTCAAGGTGTCACCCCTTCACTGCTGCCATCCTGAAAAACCTTAGCTCAGGTGTCAGCTAATTCTAGTCAACAGGGCATTTTCAAAAGCTACTGTGGGTCGTGACCCCTTTGTAACAATGAAAATACATCCTGCATTATCAGATATTTACATGATTCATAACAGTAGCAAAATTACAGTTATGAAGTAGCAAGAAAAATAATTTTATGGTTGGGGGTCACCACAACATAAGGAAATGTATGAAAGGGTCGGGGCATTATGAGGCATTAGGAAGGTTGAGAACCACTGTTCTAGAAGACCCTCACAGATATGTTCTGCCCCTGGAAAAAGTTTTGAGAACAGAAACTCTGCTCTATTTACTTATTTAAAAGGAACAATGGGAGGCAAGAGAAGGCATGCAACAAAGGGTACATCCTAACCAATCAGCCCCGAGGTACACAGAACAGCTGGAGCAGCAGCCCTCCAGAACTCTACAAGTGGTTTCTATTTGCCAAAGCAGAATTGAGGAATTAGAGAGCTAGGAAGAACCATATAGACTCAATCTGTTCTAGTGTTCTCACTGCCCAGATGAGGGAATAAAGGTCCAGAAAAAACATGACGTGCCTGAAGTTGCAAAGCATACCGGTGGGAAAGCCAGGACTACAATTCAGTCCCCTCACGCTCAGGCCAGAGCTCTTTGCACAGCTGGACTGTTTACACTCACGTGAAGGATGTATCCTCCTAGCGGCAGTCCAAAAACTCAGAGTGAACTGGTGGGACATTTTCTTCTGATGGAACACATCAGCATAGTCATTGAAAATTCAAGTTTAACCATTCATAAAAACTTTTCTCCCCCAATTTCTACCACCCATTTGACAACATTATCAATTCTCTTTATCCGAAATCTGATCAACTTGGCTATGAATCTTCATCAACCCCAGTGGTCTGATGGATTGGAGGCTTACAAAAGAAAAAAAAGTAAAGTGCTAATTTTTCAGCAGCTAATTTTAATTTGAAGTCACACCATCTGGTTGACCAGCATGTGTATGTTGTTAGCCTTGTTAACTCAGGGGCTACTCAAAACAAAAGGTATTGTCAATGTGTTGTCTCTGTCCCCTCACATTTCTGACTTGCTGGTCTTCCATGAAGGTCTTCCATGAAGAAACTTAAATTTTCCTACGTATTTTGAGTTTTATGTTTCTTTCCATTAAACTTTCCAGCCGTTCATAGACATATTTAGTTTGGCAGAAGGTAGTGGTGACTCATGGAATGAAGAAATTTGAAGGCAAAGCTACTGAAAATGGATCTAATTTCTTTTGGGGGTAATTTGGGAGCAAGCGATTGATAATTTGTCTAATTTTTCCTGGTTTCATCAGCTGCCACAGTGCCAAATATATGTTCCATATGGATGCTTTGTTATTCCCGAAACATATAACAAATTTCAGCTGCAACTATATCTAATACGGTCGAAGGGTAAGACTATTGTTGGCTCATTTTTTCATTGTTTTTGGCTGGGCAGCCTCAATCAATGGCTATTGAGTGAAAAAACAGGATCATACTGAAACCATTTTCAGCATGTTCCTTCCTATGGATCCAACCATTTCACTGCGAGTTTGTCAAGTGCAGCAAATGTTCCCTATTAAAGGGATGACTGTGCTTTCAGCATAGATGCAACTGCCAGTTAATTGCATTCACCTTATAATTCCACTCTCTCAATTTGGTGTAGAGATGTTTTTGGCTCTCTAACAATTCCTTCTTTTCTGCTGATTCTTGCCTCCTAGAATGGAACAGATATGTGGGGATAAATTCCGAGAAGATCAATGACACATGTACAATAGGCATCATTTCAGGCTTCCCTTAAATTAGACATGTGAATCATAAGACTTGTGAAAGGTATTAGTGCCACAAATCTGACGGGCATTTCTGTAGATTATTAGTTCTTTGCATGCAATTATGGAAATCTCTGGCCAGATAAGTCAGAAAAGGGTTCAGTAATATTGTATAAAAGCACCATGACGTGTACGCGAAAGACCCAGAAAGACTCACTTCTGATGGGTTCTGAAGTAGGCACTGGCCACTTAGTGGCTCAAAGTCATTCAGTGGTGATTTGTTTCAGTCAAGATGAATGATGTCAGTGTTCCTCATACACATAACAAACGGCAGTAATAATAAAGAACAGGTAAGTCTATCTTTTAGAAGAAACCAGATTTGATTGATGGCTATGGGACATGTTTTATGGCAATAAACAATCTCTTATTTATAATGGATAGATTTGGTTTGATTCACCAGTGATCTAAGGGGCACTATCAATGTGGCTGAGTAAAAATAAAGCTTAGTGTGTGAAGATAGATCTATTCCAGAGCCTTTGTATGCAAAGCAACCTAAGAGCTTGTTAAAAAAGTAGAGTGGGGGCCCTGATACCAAACCAATTAAATAAAAATCTACATTTTTACCAGATACTCAAAGGGATTAGAATGCACATTAGGGTTTGAGAATAGTAGAAAATAACAAGTACTTGCAATTTGGTGGCTCTGTTCTGATAAGTGAGAGGATACAAAATAGTCAGAGCTCAGCTCTCATGGAAGAATTGGAAAATGATGCTGGGGCCAAACCTGCATGTGGTCATTAACAATATATGTGCTGATTCACCTGTATCAAGTTCTGATTCCTTCAAGTTGGTAGAGTCTTTCCTCCAAGGAATTACAGAACTGCTCCAAGGATAACCCCATTGCCTGACCTTCTGTGAACTGGAAATTGGAACTCCTAATTGCTGTGGCTGCAATTTCCAAGCCCATCACTGGGGCCAGGAACTGAGCTCCAGTCCTTAAGATCGTGCCAGTTTCTTTTTCAATAGTTACATTTTTCAAGAATAGCCAAACAAGAGTGCTTCAAAAAAATATATTTCTAATTGCATTGAGTGGACAACTGTGTTTTACTCATATCAAATTGCTGTCTTTTTCATGCTCAGCCAAGTTCTAGTATTATTTCTTGGGAGTCCAAGTTGATTAGTTCCATTAGGGCTCCCACTGAGATTTTAGAGAAATGGTTTTAAAATGAGAAAAGCATATTTCTGTCACCTATTGGAAGATGAAGGGTAAACTTGAACACTGCCTTTCAGAGAGACACAGCTGGCTTCTAGCCTTTCCCAAGCCCATTCTGGAACTCAACTCCCCAGCCTGAGCTCATAATGAAAGTTTATGTACCTTAGGAAGGTCATGCTTCTTGAGAAGGATGTTGTACCACAGCAGAGCAGATAGAAGTGAAAGATGGCCAGTCTGTTGCTTTAAATGACACTGAGATGGCCAGTCTGTTGCTTTAAATGACACTAGGAATAAAAAAGAAAAAGGAGGGCTTTGGATTGGGAAGTTAGAAAATCTTGGATTTACTCAGAAATCTGCCACTGAATAACATGGTAAATGTGATGATGAGTCCTCTGGGTCTCAAAACCTGTTGCCACTGGGACAATGATATTAAAATGAACCAAGACATTTAACCTCTAAAATGGAATAACTATGATCTCTTTTCCCAAATTTTATAGGAAAAAAAAATGTCATCCATATACTTTGCACATTTTTTCACATGTATTTTCTTTGAACTTTAAGTACATGCTACCTCTTCACTATATTCTTGGCTAGGATCAGGTGGTACTGGACTTAGACCAAAATCATACATTTGATTTGTGTAGAGTTAATCCACATTATTTTAATACAATGGGATCCCTAATTCTTTGGCACTCTACTCACTGAATGAATGCTGAAAAGATAATCTCTAAGACTTTTTCCAGAACAAACTTTTCCTGTTGTTCGTGGAAATCTCTAAAAGACTTTAAGAATTCGGACTGGATATGGAGCTTACTGTTTGTTTCATCGTTAGCTTGCTTTGCTTGTTACACTTGCTCAGTGCTTTAGTAAAATGTATGAAAGTAAAATTATAGCACCAACCAATTTAATTATAGAAGCTTAGCAATACCCAAGGCAAAATAAAGCCATGCCTTCAAAGAGGTTTTACTCTAGTGTACAAAGACCCATGAAATAGAAATCAGAAAACCCTAAGCTTAATACTGCAGTCCACACCACCTACTGAGTGCCTTCTGGTGAGCCAAACACTGACAATGACAGGAATGAGGAAAGCACAGCCCTGTGCTCCTGGAGTTGATATTTTAAAGCAGATGTCAAAAAATAGGGGCTGTCCTTAGTCCTCACTCTCACCTCACCTGAATCTAACCCACAGACATGTTTTGTTTGATCCACCCAATATATTCCTTAAATGTTGGAATTATAAAAAATCAAGAGATTTTATGTAAAAACAAAAATTAACAACTTGTCTTAAAATGAGTGATCCAGCATAGCTGGGCCTGCATTTCTCAGGGGGAGTTTTTGGCCTGAGCCTTTTATGTGGGGTGTGTGCCCCTCTGGCTGACCGCAGTGACTTCCAGGCTCACTTTATCCATTATACCATCTGGCCTCAGCATACATTGCCCCATGCGACTCCTGCTCCAAATACATGCAAGATCTCTCTGGTTATCAACCGGACACCACTCAATTCAACATACACTTACTGCCTTTACATTTTCAGCCAGTCATCAGGCTAACCATCCCCAGTTCCTATGAAGAAGAAACAATTTGATCTTTATCAAACTCTATTACTCTCCTCAAACATAGCAAGAGTACAGCTCAGCCAGAATATAAAAGACAATCAAGTCCTCCTAGTGAAGGAACAATACAGATCTTAAAAAAAAACATGAACATTCAATACTATGGACATTATCAAAGGGATATTTCCTCAAGAGCAAGTGGAGTTTTGGACCAGTGATCTTGTGAAGCAGGGAAAGCCGGGTTCCCAGACAAAACAATAGACAAGTTGTGCAATCACCCGGAGCGTCTAGGATAGTGAAGACCATCAAATGCAACTCTTCAGACAAAGCAAGTTGCAGCATTATAGTTTGCTCTGCATCAAATCCACAACAGCTTCTCCCAGTTCACTGGAAGATCCTTCCAGACCCAACATTGAGGTCCTTATTACTCACTAAAACTATTACGACAACCTCCTCAGCGATCACTCTGTGTTCACTTCACTCTCTTGACACCAGCCATCCCACCCATGAGATTAATCTTTCTAAAGCACACTTTTAATCACTTGATCCCTTTTCTAAACAACTTCCAGTGACCATCCATGGCTAAGTAAAGTTAGTCCAAATTCCCTAATTAGACAGTAAGGCATTTTATATAAGGCCTCCATCTGACTTTCCAACTGCATTTCTGAACGTTTCCTTACAGCAGAGGTCTACAAACTGACAGCCTTAAGTTGTATCCAGTCTTTGTAATGGTTTTGTTTGGAAAATACAATATTTTTACAAAAATCTGAATTATCTACTAGTATTTCTAAATGAGTCTCCCCTTCATACGGGCATATGCTTTCTGGCTTACCCCAACCCCCACCGCTCCCTATTGCCTTGTGCTGGCACACTTCACTCCCACTTCACAGGACTTTCTTTAGTCATTGAGACATTGACTCAGTTGACTCATTGAGCTTACAAGTGCCCCCTACATATTCCAACATCCAACCTAGATGACTTACTATCACATGTTTTATTTTCCTGGACTTTCCTTCTGTTCTTCTCTCAAATGTCACCTCCTCTGTAAAATCTTCTACCAGATGTCAGCTCTCGTCTCTTCCAAAGAAGAAAGCAATAATACTACTCTTACAGCACTTATAATCTGTTTTATGTTGTGTTTTCTGATGAGTGCTCGTGTCTTATTCCATCTGCTTAACTGTAAGCCCCTCAAAGGTGAGGGCTATGTATTTTTAATCTCTAAAAGATCCCATTTACTCCCTCATACACAGTGCAGTCAATGTTTGCATGGAATTAATTAAGCTGTCCATTTTTCTTTAGCCTACAGGCCTAGATTAGTTACATGTGCCCGTAAGAAGGCAGTAACTCATTTGAAATGCAGACATGGCTGAGTCGGAAGGCCTCCATGGACTTTTAGGCATTTTCAAGTAGGGAGTGAGAAATGCTGTATCTAAAGAAAATTATTGAGGGAATTTAGGTAAACAGAACATGATTCTTTTTGTTGGAAGCTGGCTGTGATTTCCAGATTAAAACACTGTAAGGAGCATCAACAAATCTTTTAGTGTGCTCAACTTGTGTGTTAGAATTATAGAGGTCAGTCTATTCCTGGGGGCCCAGCTGAAACAATGGATTGAGCCAATGCCAGAGAGAGTACAAATACCATGGCAGCAACAGCTCTGCATGCTACATTGGAAGGTGCCAACTTCTAAAATGTCTGAGAATGTAGACCGGGCCTCTCATTTCTGTTTGCCCTGTGGAAGGACCATCAAGCCCCAAGGTTATAGAGCCAAATCTCAGACTTCAGAAATGGATCCAGCTTGGTAAATTTTAATAGGAATGATCAATAATAAAATATTGACCAAAAAAGAAGAAAGTCATTCTTTTTAATGTAATTAAATTCAGCAATGTTTTATGGACTACCTTGTACCTAACACAGTGCTAGAAACCAAGGGAAAGCTAAAACAAGAAAGACAGAAGAGACAACTAAAATTAATGAGCATGTTCCCAAAAACTTATGTGAAAGTCCACCTTAAGGTTACCTTCAACATGGTTCAGAAAACAAACCTTACTCATACACAGGAAAAGGCATTACAAATCTATAGCATTAAAGTAAATACCGTATATACTCGAGTATAAGCCGAGCTTTTTCCGGCACAAAATTTGTGCCAAGTTCGGGTTTTTCCGCACAAATTTTGTGCCGGAAAAAACTCGGCTTATACTCGAGTATATGCGGTATATAAAAATGGGGGATTTTTCCCTATTCTTCTTGCACACTGCAGATCTCAAAACATGTTTACTGAATTTCCAAATGAACCTGGGCGAGATAGCTTGGGCCTTTAATCCTCGCACTTTGGGAGGCTAAGACAAGAGAATTGCTTAAGTCCAGGAGTTCCAGTCCAGCCTGGGCAACATAGCAAGAACTACTGTCCCCACACACACACATACACAAGCACAACCAAAATTAGAAAAAAATTAGCCAGAGTGGTGGGACATGCCTGTAGTCCCAGCTGCTATGGAGGTTGAAATTGGAGGATGCCTTGAGCCCAGGAGTTCGGGGTTACAATGAGTTGTCAGGATGCCACTGCACTCTGCCAGGCTCTTCCTCAAAAAATAAAAAAATAAAAATTCTAAATGAATACAAATAATTTTCATTCTCTTCTCTCTATGTATAGTCTTTTAGTCTTTTGAGGTCTCCCACTAATGTTTAAAAAGTAGAATTTGTGGGCGGCGCCTGTGGCTCAGTGGGTAGGGTGCCGGCCCCATATACTGAGGGTGGCAGGTTCCAACCCAGCCCCAGCCAAACTGCAACAAAAAAATAGCCTGGCGCTGTGGCAGGCGCCTGTAGCCCCAGTTACTCGAGAGGCTGAGACAAGAGAATCACCTAAGCCCAGGAGTTGGAGGTTGCTGTGAGCTGTGTGACACCACGGCACTCTACCGAGGGCAACAAAATGAGACTCTGTCTCTACAACAATCAATCAATCAATCAATAAATAAATAAATAAATAAAAGGTAGAATTTGCCACCTTTATGCACTGCTGCCTGGGAAAGGCCAGAAAGAAGCTACTTTGACTTTGAGTCATGAGAATCCTCCCTTTGTGACCCTGCCAGGCCAATCTTTCTGACTCCAGTTCAATGACACATCCACATTCTACCTGCAGTCGTGAGGTTACCCGCTCACCTAATCCTCTGTATTGCCCAGTCTAAATAGGATCTGAGGCAGAGAACACAAGCACTTTCCTTCGAGTACAAAAATTCCCTAAAACATAAATTTTTCTGAATTAAGCAGAAATCCAACTGTGAGTACAGAATACTATTTATTTTGTTATCAGAAAGACAACGTTAGGCATCAAAAAGAGTTCTGAATATAAGGTGAGGAAACCTGGACCCTCTGAAGGGCCCTGAATTAGCTGGGTTATAATTTTCTCCTTTGTAAAATGTGTACAATCAGCACTACCTGCCTACCAAAAGGGTTTTTTTGCGAGTATCAGGTGACATTATGCCTATGAAATCATCACAAAATTCTCAGAGCTTCCAGGCCTGCTACTGGTTTCTAGAGAAAATTCCAGTGTTGCTGGAATTGAAGGAGAGCCGGGCCTGAGTATATTCTGAAGTTGAAAGTGGGTTAGCCAAGACGGCATTCATGCCCCTTCCTGTGGGGCTTGGGCACTGCCATTTCTTTTGGGGTCATGTATGATTTCTGTGGGTTGGAATTACAAAAGGGCAAAGTAGAAATTGCTGTATTATTGGTCAGTACTTTCCACATTTCGCCATCCCATGAGTAAGGATGAGAGGCTAATTAAGTATATCTCTTGGGTAGCAGAAATGATCAAGGCTGCCCCTGGAACACAGTTGCTTCAAAAAGTAGGCTTTTGTTTCAGGGAAAATCTCCCACAGAGAAACATGGAACACCAAAGAGAACTATAAATAGGCCTATCATTTATGTCAATTATAAATAGATTTGTTCCCTTTTGATTAGAAGATTAATGCTAGCTGAAACTCTGTAGTTGAACAGATATGAGGGAAAAACTCCTGACAAAATATTATTACATGCTAACAGTTAGATTTGATACCTTTTCCTCCCTGATTTTCCCTAAATGAAAAATTTCTTCTCATTTGTGCTTAGAATCCTCTTTAGTCTTTGAAGTACATTTCTTCATATTTCATCAGTTCCTCACTATCTTTTTGTACCTTCTAGATTAGACTCCCCCACACTTACACACACATCTTTCTTTAACTAAAAAGATTGAATGTCAGTGTTAGGAATTCAAAAGGGGGCAACACTTTCTTTTCAGATGCTGCTTAGATAGCCACTGTGCCCTCTTACAAAAGTTCTCCTTTTCATGAAGGAGACTCTTCACCAAATCACTACATACATGTACATCCTTAGTAATAAACACTCCTTAGCGTAATGACCAATGGGACACAGGGAAGATCAGGAGGGAAAGACCACACCCTGTAGACTGTTGCTACTAAGTGCTTGTCAGCTGTGGAGCCATTTTTCTTTCATTCTGGAGGGGGCAATACCCAGAAGGACCTCTTTAGGTCTGGTTAGCCAACTCCTTATCCCCCTCCCGTGTTCATGACTCATCTCTTCCCAGGCCAGAGAGAGAAGTAGCAGCTTCCTATCCACCCTGTCTGCTAGGTTCATTCTGGGACCAGGCATTGCAGGTGCCTTGGTTCTATACCAGGCACACTGGAATGCGTGTCTCCTCCCTGCTAGGAGGAAGAGATGGGATATCCTTCCTGAGTCTACCTACCTTGCCTCACTGGGGGCTTTGATTTCACCTACCCCAGACTCAGCACTAAGGAAGGGGCTGTGGGTAGGTGGCTGGCAGGAGAGGGCAGATGCAATGAGCAGGGACCCCTCTAAGAAGCTCCTCCCCATACTTGAAATACCATATCCTGGTTTCACTGGAGATATTTTAGAATGAACTTCACTTGTCAACTGGAAATTCACTGCCTGACCTGAGATTTCTGGAAGAAACACAAATCAGGGGTTTGGAAAGCCTGAGTCCCAACATGTAAAGAAATATATTGAATATTTATAAAGATGTAAAATTCTTAGAACCACAGGACAGGTTTCCATGTATGACCTCTCTCTTCCAAGCAAGCAGCATTGCTCAACAGCCCAACCCCATCAGAAGGCTGACATTGTGCTGTTGTGCAACCCGCAGCCATAGCAATGTCACTCTGCTAACTGCACTTGCTGTGCATTCAACTACTAAGAAGCCGGATGGCTTTAAGCTTGAGTCAGAAGTTCTAACCAGGATCATTCCCGTGAAACTTGAGCTCTTAGTTCTTCTAAAAAGTCAAAATACATTTGGATCTTGCAAATTGAGAATGTCAGAGCCAATATTTTCCTCTTTAATCAAAACCCAGGAATGGCACAGTGGGTGGCTGGGGCCATGTCCTCCCTTCCCCCACATTCTCGGCCAAGATTCTCCAGGCCTGAGAGAGCTGAAGTGGAAAAGCAGCTCCGGTCCTGTGTGTTCAGTCCTGACCCTCTCTGCCAAGCACCACAGTAACAGTGGACTCTAACACAGTGGCAGGTGGCAGCATGAGCCTGAGGTCACCAATTTGTTCCCTCACTGGTAGGCAAACAGCAATAGGAACAGATTTTTCTTCCCACTCATCCCTGCATTCCCAATCAAATTTTTGGGTTTCTACCCAACAGCCTCACTGTATGTCTTATGTTGGCTTCTTGACCCCTTCATGGGGAATCTTCCATCCGGGTTTAATCACTCCTCTGGCTCAATCTGTGAACAATTTTCAAAACTGAAGAAATAAGGACCTTTTCTATTCTTAAGTAGCCTGGCCTAGAATGTTCTGGGGAGTGTCATGAAGAGCATCAATTCCTGGTTTATTCACAAAGGTGGCAATGGCCTTCAGACTCAGTGAAGTAAATATTGGCACATACAGGTGACTGTCAGATGTTAGTGTTTATCTTGTTCCTTCTGTGTTGCTATCATCTTTCATGGAAATCTAGGAATAGCAGTAAAATGAATCCATCCTTTCCCCTGGTGCATGTACTTTCTTCTAGGGCGAAGGAAGGGAAAACCCTGTCATTCTCCAGACCTTGTGAGTCACTCTCCAGGATTGGTAGTAGCCTTGGTTAATGGCAAGTTTTAGAAGGGGAGGTTCCAAAAACTTGCCACAATGCCTGCAGAGTGCAATGAGGTTACTCATATTTGTCTGGAAGTCATAGCTGGTATTTAAGGTAGGTCTGGATTAGGTAGGATTTTTGATACATGGAGAAATATAGGGCAGGGAATCCACCTATGTCAGTAGAAAAGCACATAGACAGGAAAGTAAGGGGTGTGTTTGCAGGTACACACTGCAGTTGTTTGCGTCTTATGCTAACAGAACAGTGCAAGATAAGCTGAAAAAGATACTGGCATAACATTTATATTGAATGTTCTAGAATAAGAATAGCTAGTACTTTCAAAGCTCTTATTATATATTAGGCACTATTCTAAACATTTATGTGTATTAACTCATTCAATCCTCAGCCGAGTCTGTGAAATAGGCAATATCATTAACCTTACTCGATAAGCAAGGCCATGGATATATTGCTTCTAAATGGGTAAAACAAAAGAGTTTTAACTCATGGAGCTGACCTAAACACCAAGGTTTAGGTGTCTGGTAACCCTGACAGCATACTTTGCATAGCAAATTTTTATTCTTTGCTTTTTCTTCTGTCCTCTCATCCCTCACTGTGAAAATGCTGAGTAGCCTCTAAGGCCAAGCTCTTCTATTTCTTTCTTAGTGAGGCTTCTTCCAATGCCATCAGCAAGAATTCATCATTCCCTATTCCAGGCTCCTAGTCACTTGTTCATACAGTAATTTTCCCAGCTTTACTTGTATTGAAATCTGTGTTCATCTGTGAACTTCTTCAGTCCAGAATTGACATCACATCCTTCTTTATATCCTCAGAATCTTGGACAGTGATTTGCATATAGAAAGTGCTCAATTAATATTGCCTGAATTGAATTAAATATAGGAGGCCACTGGCTGAGGTCTGAAGAAATGTCCCTTAATCCTACCACACCTCTATAAAATCATCTTTTCAAATTCAAAACAAAATAAAACAATAAACCTAAAAAATGCTGAGCCGTATGGGGAACTTTCCCACTCCTACAAACCTATGACCCATAAAAAAGTTTGGAAAAGCACAGTGTGGACTATCCCAGGCCACGTACCAAGGACACCATTCCAGGTTTAGCCTTGCTTGGCTGCAAAAGAATGTGAATGGCAACAGGGCTTCTAAAGGCAAAAACACGGCCACACATGAATGATGGCTAGGGACTGTGGGGTTACAGGATTTCTGAGAAGGCTCCTTTCATCCTAATAAAGTTCTCAGCTCCTCGATCCCCAAACCCTAACTCCCTGAGAGAGATTCAAAAACACCCAATTTAATTAAAGCCTTTTTTAAAAACACTGAAGTCACAAATTTTCACAGGGTGCAACGTGTTGCTAACCCAGCAATTTCCAGACAAGAGTGCTCAGCAAAGCAGGTGCTGGGTTTTTTTTTTAGGACCCATGTCCTTAAATTGCTTTGCTGCTTAGATGTCTCTAAGGGCCAAATTTCTCTGGCAGATTCCAGCCCAAGCTCTTCTTCTTTCATCCAACTTTTTTCTGGCTAAGAAGATTTCTTTCTCCCATAGGTAAGGTTAGCCAAAAAGAAGAGAATGCCTTATCTTTTTAAAAAGTATACTTTTAATATTTGTTATTAGTCATCTCTAAACCCATAGAGTCAATGACAGCAGTGAGACCACCACTGTGCCTTCTGGAAATATGTCAAACAAGCAGGTTGAATGGGCTACATTTATCTAATTGGCAAGCACCCCAACACGGATGGAGTGTTATAGATCTGCAAGTTTGAGTGCCAGAGTGAGACTGGAAAGTGCACAGATATTTACTGAGCATCTATTATATGACAGCCTCTGGGGATAGCAAGTGCTGGGGATATAATGCTAAACATCAAATTGATGGGGTTCCTGCCCTCAGTGTTTACATGTCAGCCAGGAAATTGCAGACGGCCATTGCAGAGAAAGAACAAGGAGAAGAGACACACTGTATACTGGACACACCTGACAGGAGAGCTATAGTCTAGTCTTCAAGCTTTATTTCCTTATCAACCGTTGAAATATCTTTCTCATCAATCTTTTACCTTCTTCTTTTCACGTTTTCTTCCTTTCACCCTCTACATGGTGTTTTTTCCATCTTTTTTTTAAATCTCACAGCACACTTGAACCCATAATTAAACTTCTATGCACACTTAAATTACATTGATGATTAAAAAAAAAAAAGAGTAAAAAAACACTCTTTTTAAAGAAGTGCTTTGAACTTTAGAAAATAATTTAATTAATGATCCTCTTGAGCCACACTGGTTGAAACTTCTCAACAGCATGTGTTGTTGCACACCCACAGTTAAAATAACTGGGATTAGATTCGTTGTGGCAAGAGGGCCTCACTGTCCACAGGCATATATCTGGTCCCTAAATGCAAGCTTCTGGAAGCACCTACTTCCTGGAAGTTCATTACCCACCCTGTATAAACAAACAAAATAGACAATGAGGGCAGCGCCTATGGCTCAAGGAGTAGGGTACCGGCCCCATATACCAGGGGTGATGGATTCAAGCCTGGCCCCGGCCAAAACTGCAACAAAAGAAAAAAAAATAGAGAATGATGGAAAACATTCAGGAGTTTTCATACTATTTGTTTGAGATGTACTGCAATGCTCTCTGGAGCACTGGGAGTCTCTGACCTTTGAAGATGAAGTGCATGAAGAAGTTACAGGTTTTGATACAACTTCATTGACGGACTCAATTCATGCCCCGCCCGGAGTCAACTGGTCAACCTAGTAGAGTAGAGCTGGGGATAAATGAGGTAAACTAGGTATAGTAGCCATTCAACAAAACCATGTGACTCACTTGATATAACATTAAAGTATATGTTTTGAAATGTATTTTCTCACCAGTAGCTTTTCTGTTTTTTTCCAAAATCCTTCTCCCTTCTGTGCACTGACACCATTGGACAAACTTACCATAACAAAATCCTCTCAAATCTCTCTCAACCCTGACTCTGTGTGATTCTATACCCCTGGATCCCAATCCTGACTTTAATTAACAGAGGTTTGGAAAAAATGAATAACCCAAAACTTTTCTTCTGAAAATCCACCCAAGATATTACTGGAATCTTACTAGAATTGGAAAACTAGATGCATAAGTGGAAGTCTATCATATGAACAAACAACCTAGAGATACCAAGAATAAGGAATTTTAAAATAGCAAGAGAAGCTGTTTAAGTGTACCAAGGGATTAGAAAGAAGGAAATGCAAACCTTCCCTTTTTCTATATTTGTCAACACAAAGGGACCAACAACCACCATCTCCAAATTGGATGATGCATGACCTTAGCTTTCAAATGGAGGCTGAAAAGAAGTCCAGAAAAGCAGAATTTTATCAGTTTAATTTACAATCAAAGTGATTGGGAGTCATTGTATGGTGGTTGTGTCTTCACTCGTGGATGTATGAAGGTGCCAACAGAGCAAGGGAGGCTTTACAAAGACAAGGAGAAAGCTTCCTGTCACGTCCAAAAGTGTTCACTTTGCTCTTTGGGCTGCTCTCTTGCTCCTTTTCAAAGTTCCTAGGAGAGTTGTGTAAAAGTAAGGTGAGTTTCAGTTTGGGGCAGTACCCTGAGTGAACTGAGCAAGAAAAGCATGAAATTTAGTAAGGAAAAAGAAACAGAGGAATAACAGAAAAGCTCTGGAGAAAAGCATTTCCCCTGCAGAGGCTCTGCTATGTGAAAATTCACAACTAATAAACCAAATATGCCCTAGATGGATTTTCCTCATTTGGAAAAAATTCATCACTTTAATAAGACACTTTTCAAGTCTTCCTCCCATGACCTCACATTGGACGAGGTAGAGCACTCCCTTCTTAGGGATGTGCCCTCTCTCTCTACTGAACTAGATGAGATGGAAGGGGAGCCCTTGAGATGGGGCTCCTTGGAAGTCTCTTCACCTGTGCACATCTGCGCTTCACTTCTGCCAAGTGGTTACAACATAACATGACAAGACTTAGAAACCCCAGGTAATCCAGAGGGCATTAGTTTGTGTCAAGAACAGAGGGCATTAGTTTGTGTCAAGAACAGAGGTAGAAGGACCACAGAATTGAAGGGTTGGAAAAGACTTTTAAATTCATACAATATCTCTGCTGAGAAAACAGTCCCTTCATTGACATCCTGACAGAGGCTTGTGCTGAAATTCCTCGAGGGGCGAGAACAAAAACCAACTCTACTGTCTCCCCCATTCTGCAAACAGAAAAGCGCAGCAATCGGGTGTCATAATAATCTGTGAGATGACCGTCTCTCGCCTGATGGTGGCCAGGCCTCAGTGATTCAGTGGAGTTCCTCCTTCAAACCTTCCTTGAACCTTGTACCTGCTAAGGCACTTAACCTTATTCTGCTTTATGGTATAATTTTTTATGGGTTATCTCTGTTCCTTGATAAATCACAAACTCCTTGAAAGTCACAGATTTGTCTTATCTATTTTCACGTATTACAGAGCACTTAGAGCAGCTCTTTAAAATAGCAGATAATCAATAGTTTTTCTCGCTTCTTAAAGTAAGTTGTTTTTAAATGGATTTGCACCTTAGTTCTGCAAGAAGGCTACCTAGATGAGAAACAGTTTTTTCACCATGGATTTAAATTTCCTTAATATTTAATCCACAAAAGTATGCCTTGCACATAGTAGATAGTAAATAAATTTGTTGAATGAATTTACAAGTCAATAAATCAAGGAATGACCACTGATGGAAGGTGGTTCCCCTTTCCCCCTGTGAAGCTGAGGGAGGTTTGGGAGAATGCTGTGTTCATCTGCCCCTAACTCTCCTGTTCCAGTCTAATATTGCTGATGCAAAGGTGTCATCATCACCGTCAATCCAGTATTGATGTAATCTGAACTCTTGCTCTGTGTAATCACAGATCTGGGGTAAATTTCCTAGAAGAGAATAGCTCTGGAAAAACTGTTAAGTAGAAAAAAATATAAGTAGGGTTTCTTCTTTTTATAATATCAAGAGCAAGGAAGCTCCAGCTCTGTTCTTCCCCTTCCATCTTGGCCCCTGACCCCTATGGCTGCATCAGAATTCTAGGGGTTGCAGAATTATAGGCACCTCAAGCTTGCCAATTTTCTGCCTACTCCTTCACTATTCACGTAACCTGTTACCTTCCTTACCAGAAATTCTGTATAAATATAACCTCATTCAGTGGAACAAATCTGTAATGGAGACATTTAAGGCATCAGTAACCAGACAGTGACCTATTATTTTGTTCATTCAAGAAGAGGTTATCATGAAAATACTCTGTAACAAAGTTCCAGCATTATGCTGGCTTAAGTAACAGGGAAATTTATTTCTCTTTCCTGTAGTAATCCCAAGATACACAATTCAGGGCTGCTGAACTATCTGCTGCACCAGAGCAGCTCTCCTCCACGAAATCCTAAAGGATGTAGTTTTGTTGTACTATCCTTGCATTGTGGCCATTGTCTTCATGGCCCACGATGGTTGCTGGAGGTCCAACATTATACCCATGCTCCAGCCAGTGGGAAGATTAAAAACAAAAACAAAAACAAACAAAACAAGGATGCATTCTGGGCAGTGCCTGTGGCTCAGTGGGTAGGGCACTGGCCCCATATACTGAGGATGGCGGATTCAATTCCCGCCCCAGCCAAACTGCAATAACAAAAAAATAGCCAGGCATTGTGGTGGCACCTGTAGACCTAGCTACTCGAGAGGCTGAGACAAGAGAATTGCCTAAGCCCAGGAGTTGGAGGTTGCTGTGAGCTGTGTGATGCCGCAGCACTCTACCGAGGGCGAAAATGTGAGACTCTGTCTCTACAAAAAAAAAAAAAAAAGGAAGGATGCATTCTGATTGTCCTGTAAAGAAGTATCCCAGAAGCTGTCATGTGACACTTTCATTTTGTTTCCATTGTCTAGAACTTGGACACAAAACCATATATAGATGTAAGGGAGGCTAGAAATATATAGTCAGCTGAAAATTAGGGTTTCTATTATTGCAGGAGGGAGAATAAACATTGGTCTATCACTAGGAGTCTCTGTCAGAAGTGTCACTGCACTCTTTAAATCTTGTCACTAAAGTGACCAAAATCAAGGCACTGCAAATTCAGAGGTTGGTCTGGTGTCAGCCTGTTCCAGACATCAATTCTGTTGTGATCTCTTAATGAGCTGGGTGATCTCCAAGCCATTTCCCACGCTATTAAAAACAGCAATGGCACCTCCCTGTTAGGTCCCCATAGGACAATACATGTAGAAAATGACCCAGGGTGCCGGGCATATAGTAGATGCTCAGTCAACATTTATTATTATTATTATTATCATCCTGTCTCCATATAAGACTGTCTCTGCTCAAGGCTGATCAACTTGGGTGCAAGAACATTAACAAAGCTCCTGGCGGCCGTGTTTCTTGAGCAATTTCACACCCTATCCCTTAGCCAGATGCACTAGAGCAAATGAGCAGCTGCTCAAGAGACTGCCTTTATCCTCAGTTGCCCTTTTTTTCTGCCTTTGTTGGATGGTGTCGAACAATTAATAAACTTCTCAGCACCATATGAGATGACAATTAGGATCAGCAGAGCTCCAAAAGGAGCCTAAAATGATGAGGTTCTGGGGATGTGGGCTTTTTAAAGTACAAGAAGCATGCACTTTCACTTCACCCTGTTTACCAGGCAAAGCAAACTAATGTAGGAAGTCACTGTGGGAAAAGGTAAAGAAAAATGTACCTATTTTGCAACATCCATTTTGTCCTATCAGGTAAATGAGTTAAAAAAAAAAAAAAAAAAAGTACTGGGTTTTATTTCCCATTGTGTCATGATCCTTTGAGATGCACTAAGCTCATTCCCATTGTCTAGGCAGGCAGTTTCTACTCAGGGTAAGAAGCAGTGGAGTTGAATGACGCAGTGCTCAGTAAGTCCTGAGTTTGAATCCTAGCTTGGCTACTGAATAGGCAGGTGACCTTCAGACAAATTAATACATTTTTCTATGGCTCAGTATTGTCAACTAAAAGATAATAACATAGGATTATTGTAACAACTAAAGGAGACAGTATATGTATAAACCAGATGTCCCCAGGTGTTCCAGGCTCCATGGGTCACATTTTTCTCTAACATCTTCATAAAGATGTTATGACCCTTTCACATTCCAGAAGCCTTTCCTCTGCCCAAGAGGTTTGGGGCATCGTGCTTCTCCCAAGTGAGTCCAGTCAATAGCCCACTCCCCAGTATTGCCCACTCATACTTGTCACTCTTGACTCCTGAAATCACCATTCCCTATCACCTTTTGCCTTTTTTCCAGCTCTTTTTAAAAGAGTAGGGAAAAGCTGGAAGCAGGGGAATCATAAGTACCGGAAATTTCATAGGAGCAGTAGGAATGGGCAGTAAGAGGGGGACTGGAGACCTATGATAATGGAAGACTTCATGGAATAGGTTGCCTACTCACACAGGGGGAAACAGTAGAAAGTAGTCAAAACAAAGATAACTGTAAGATTTTGAGTCTGGGTGAGCAAGAAAATAATGATGCAGAGGAGGATTTGACTTTCGTTGACTTGATCTTGGTTGATGTTGACTTTGGTCATTGGAAAATGATGTTGACTTTTGTTTTAGAAATACTAAATTGTAATGGAGCATTCAGAAGATAATTATGGTGGGTTTTAAGGGTGTTAGTCCAAAACTCACAGAGAGGGCAGCACAGTAGAAAAAGCCTGAAAGTTTCCTTGTATAGGTGATACCTGAAGCATGCTCCTCCCCCCATATTAAATTTGCAAATTATTTTTAAAAAATAGAAAGAAAATTGCCATTTTAGAGCCTCAAAAATGAGTGAGCACCATCCAATTATATCACAAATGATCTCCCCACAAACTCATTTCTTTAGCCCAGCATCTGAGTGGGCTGAATAAAAATTCATTATTATTTTTATAGCTAAAATTTCAAATCACAGAATCATAACATACTGCCATTGATATAAGCCTTCAAATGTTGCTAGCCCAAATGCCTCACTTAAATATGGAGAAACTGACCTGCTACAAAGTCTGGGTGACCTATCCTTGCTCTTCCGAACTGAGTAACACTGCCAGAAATTCTGCTGTTAGACTTTCTGCTCTCTCTTGCTCATTTCTTTACCTGCAGCCCAGCTATTGATGACATGAGTTTTAGACATTCTATTTGTGTTGAAAATGTTTCTTCTAACTGAAGTACAAACACAGGTAATGAGACAGAATAAGGAGCCAGAGAGCCTGGATTTTAGTCCCATGTAAAAAGTGGCAGCTGTGTGACCTGGAGAGCATCATTTAATCTAACAAATCCCCAGTTTCTTCATTTGAAGAGTAAGGGGATGGGTCTGGTTTAGCTCCGAAATGCCTTGCAGTTCTGGCATTTCATGATTCTTGGAGGAATTGGCTGCCTCTGGTGGATCCAAATCTTTCAGTCCCACACAAAGTGAAGCAGGCCCATCAGAACCAAAGCTGGCTTCTAACTGTGGGGGCTGGAGAACGGAAGCAGCTGAGGCAACATGATCAGTTTCCTTCCCATTCCGAAGAGAACAATCCAGCTCCTCCCAGGGGAAGCCATTCGGATTTTGACAGTGTGGGGTCTGTCTTATGACAGGAATGGAGGATTCCTGTAAAATAGGGAGGCTTAGTGGCCGTAATTCTGAACACAGAATCAAAGATGGAAGGAAAGCCAAGAGGTCCTTAGGTCCAGTCCCCTGCCTCTATCTAAGTCTTCCAAGGCAGATGGTTGTCATCCTGCGTTTAAAGATCTCCAGAGTAGCAATTGCTCAGCTTCGCACAGCCACCCTGGGTCAGCATGTTTCCCCCTTGTAATCAAGAAATTCTTTCTGATGTTCAAGTGGAAATGCTTCCAATGTATCTCATGGCTGTTTTCCTTTGTTAGGTCCTCTGTGGAAAAGAGGAAGACTCTTCTGTGTAATAATAACCCTTCTTATACCTGGCGCTTGTGATTAAGTCACTTCTAGCCCTTTCTTTTTTGAGCTAGATCTTAACTTCATTTTCCACCCAGTTAATCTTTTTTTTTTTTTTTTTTTTTTTAACTCCTGCTGGATCCTTTCCAGCTTCTCCAAATGAGTCTTAAAACAGGAGGATGAAATCTGAGTTCCCACTCTAATTAAAACCTCAGCAATGCCAAGTTTTGTGGAAAGATTACTCTCTAGGCTTTCTTTCGTTTCATAATTCTCTACATATGCCCGCCTCATATTACAATTTGTTGTAGTACTTTCTCACTCACTCAGGGCCCACAGCTATTTTGCTACAGTACTTGTCTCAGCCAGATGGAGCCCATTCTTGTCTATTGTAAACATCTTTCTGTTTTTAATGACTCCCCCTTACTAAATTGCTGAAGGTCTATAACTTCTAATCCTACCTTCTAACATTTCTTTTCCTGACTTAGTAGAAGCTGAAAAACATTCTACTCTATTATTTGACCTTGAGGAAGGAATCTCTATCTATATGAGTCCTAGCACTGGATATCACTCATTCTTCCCAATATCCACAAGCATGGGGGAGCATGAAAAAATGATGCAGTCCCCCTCTTTCCATGCATTTATTTGGTGTGATTAGTGAGCACCAATGATCACCACTGGGAATACCACAATGAACAAATCACCATTTTTCTCTCTATTCACTAATAGATTCAAACGCTTATACAAAATATATTTCTTAAGCACTTACTCTACCCAGAGCTGTTGTGGGTATTGTGATTATAGCAGCCAAGAGAGAATAAATGTCCCTTAGCTTCACTGACTGCCACATTCCAATGGGGGTAAAGGAAGAGGGGAGACAAAGTACAGGTCAACCAATAAATAAACAGGACCCTGTCAGATCTTGATAAATGTTTTAAAAGAAACAATGGAATGATAGGCCTGAGGGTGGTGTCGCCTTAGATGGAGTAGACAGGAGACCCCTCCCTGAGGAGGAGTCCCTGAAGACCTTTCAGGTTAGCAGAGCTCTGTTGTTCTGAACCAATCTCATTTAGCAAACTGCCCCTTCCTCATGTTCTGTCCTCCCAACCCAGAACCAACTTTGGCAGGGTTGTTCATGGTTGATAATGCATGTGTCCTCAGTTAATTATTTACATTCCCAAAGGACTCTTCCATGTTCTTTAATCAAAAGAAGTGATAAACAGAAGGAATTTCAGGATTCAGGTGCCTTAGTTCCTCAGAAAGTTAATAGACATTCCTGAAAAACAGGAATTCAGTGGTCTATTAAGAGTGAGGGGAGTGGACTTTGGTACCACCAGATCTATTTCTTCACTGAGGAACTTGAATAAGCTCTTCTGATAACTTCGAATAGGCTGGTGAACTTTTAAGACTCCCCAAAATAAGGTAATGTTTGCAGCAAGTTCCTAAGTTTATTGCATGGAGCCTTTTGAAGGACAGACACTCTTAGGGGAATAGGTGAATACTGCACTGAGAAGGTATTTTGAATCCTTAATGTCCTTTGACATGGGATTTGGTATTTGGGGTGTGATTCCAAATCACAAGCACTCAATTCGCAGCCAATTCCCAGCTGTTTCTGCAGGGCGTAGTAGAGAGAAGGTGGCAGGGCAGACAAGGTAAATAATTAACTGAGGAACCATGTGCCTCAGCCTCCCTGCAAGCCCAGGCCTGTGCTTCTTCAGTTTCCTCAGACCATGGAGACGTCAAAGAATCTTCTGAGTGTCTAAATTGCTTCCTTCCAGAAAATCCACACATACACACACACACACACACACACACACACACACAAAATTATACACATACAGAGGGTTCACAGACCTTCTACCAAAATATTCCACAGACTGGAGGATTTCTGAGGACCTGTCTGGGGCTAAAGTTCAAATAAGTTTCTGCTCAAGATCATGTAGACCTCTTGGTCATTTTTTTTTAGGTTTGCATGTCTTTAATTGAGAGATAATTGTACATGCTCATGGGGTACAATGTGATATTTTGATACATATGTATACTGTGCAGAAGTCTAATCAGACTATCGCCTCATACATTTGTCATTTCTTTATGGTAAGAGTATTCAATATCCTCTGTTCTGGCTATTTTGAAATATACAACATTGCTAACCATAGTCACCCTACTATGCAGAACACCAGAACTTATTCCTCTTCTCTAACTGGAACTTTGTACCCGTTAACCAGTCTCTCCCTATCCCACTCCTCCCTACCCCAGCCTCTAGTAGCCACTATTTTCTACTTCTATAACATTGACTTCTTTACAGATTCCACATATGAGATCATGCCGTATTTGTCTTTTGACACTGGTTCTGGGCAGGTATTTTTTGGATAAGACCCCAAAAGCACAGGCAACAAAAGCAAAAACAGACAAACGGCATTGCCTCAAACTGAAAAGCTTCTGCACGACTAAGGAAACAATCAACAGAGTAGAAAGATCATCAAGGTCCATGTTTTTGACTAATTCCTGTGGGCTCTTTGGGACCACACCAAGTGGTTCACCTTCCTTCAACTTTGGTAGAATGCACAGTACACCTGAAAGGCTAATACATATTTCTATGCCTACAGCAAACTCCTTCCCAGAGTTCCTCCTCCTCATGAGGGGCCCACTTCATGAGAAATAGCTGAAGGGAGACCCTTCAGCACAGCAGTGCCCATCAACAATGGGGAGACCCAGTTGACTACTCCATGAGTGAATGAGGTTATTTTTTCCTCTGATCTTTTCCAGAATTAGATTTGTGAAGAAAGCATGTGCTGAAATGACCTAGCCAGGCAATGGAAGGAAGGGACTAAAAAGAAAATCATTAAAAACCCAACTTCTTTATTTTTTATTTTCTGAGACAGAGTCTCACTCTGTCACCCTGGGTAGAGTGCTGTGGCATCAACGTAGTTTACAGCAACCTCAAACACTTGGGCTTAAGCAATCCTCTTGCCTTAGTCTCCCAAGAAGCAGGGACTACATACAGGTGTGTACAACTACACCTCACTAGTTTTTCCATTTTTTTTAATAGTCATGGGGTCTCGCTCTTGCTTAGGCTGGTCTCAAACTCCTGAGCTCAGATAATCCACCCACCTCGGCCTCCCAGAATGCAACAATTAAGGCGTGAGCCACCACACCCTGGCCCCAGCTGCTTTAAAGGGAAATGGGATAAGGACCTGAAGGAAGGTCGTAATTGCCAAGCCAGCAGTAGCCCTTGACTTCCCTCCCAGCGCTTCCAAGGCGGATTTCCTGCCTGTGAGGCACTGTTTGATTTAAACCTGTGAAAGCTTCACACACACTCTCATAAGAAAGGCTCAGAAAAGAAACAGAATGTCCTTTGCCCTCTTCCTGACACTTCTGTATGGAATCAGTTGGATTAATTAACCCTGTTTTCCTGGATTAATTAACCCTCCTTTTCCAGCGAGATCACACCTAACACTTGCTGGAGAAATTGTGATGCTTATGTGTAACCTGACTGACAAATAACATATCATAATTTTTCTTTTGGCAAAATTGAATGTCCTCTGGTTTGTATTACCACCTTGGTTCTGCAGGCAATCACTGGTGGTGTGTTTCCCTTTTGCTCTCCTTTGCCATGAATGTTGAAGGATCCACGAAAGGATATGTGACATTATGATCCTGATGGTGTGCCCAAATCCCACCTCACCTTTTTTGGCTTCCCCTGAATTACCTCCTAGGGAGTTAGAAAGCATGAAATCATAGAAAAGATAGATTTGTGTCCTTGGGAAGTCTGTTTCCTGAGCTAAGTTTTACAATTGAGCAGATTGGCTTGAATACCCACCTGACAATTTTGAAAGCTTAAAAAATAAATTGAACTTGGTACTTAGAAACAGGCAGCTTTCAATATCAGAGGACGTCCCTGTATTCCTAGCTTTCCATTTGGCTGGAAATTTTGTTCAGGTTCTGATTTCCTTCCCTGAGACATGGCTTGTTGTGTTCAGGTGCTAGCTGGAATTCAGAATGACACAGACTGTGGCAAATAAAAAGTACGGGGAAGGGAAAAAGGTCAACATGTGTTTTTTGTTTCAGCTTAGTTTCTTATTTTGGAGGGTTCATGATTTTTTTCTTTCTGTTTTGCAATAAAACTGGTTCTGCTACCAGACTAACATATGGATACCTTTATTAGGCAATTATCACAAGAGATATGAAGCCTTTCTGCAGTTTTTAAAGAGTATAAAGTCTTTCCAGGATTGCAATCTATTAGCTCTTCCCTTTTCCCTTGAGCTCTTAGGACTTGATCACATATACACAACAGGCATTGGCACCACCTGAAAATTCCTTGAAAATGCAGATTCCAGGGCACCACCCCCACACCTATTGAAGCAGCAATTTTGAAGGTGGGGCCCCTCCACCTGAGTTTTAACAAGCCCTCCAGGTGTTGCCAATGTAGGCTTCAGTTTGAAAACCACTGGCATGTACCATTGTGTATTCACCCACCCAATGGTGTGCTGATCATGCTGGGGACTGGCCACTTCAGAACCCACCCCCCCAAGACATAAACCTGAAATTCATCCTTTCATGTGGCTTGGGGACAGGCATATGGGTGGAGCAGTCCTGCCATTTGAAATCAAAGGAACTTCCAGATTCATAAGTCACTCTAAGTTTTCTCATCTACCTAATGGCAGTGATTCCATCTACTTCATCAGGTTGCTGACCTGACTGAAGAACAGAGCATGTGTGAAAGTGATTTGTAAACTGCCGGGCATTCTCCAGAGCAAGGTATATGGATCAATAATGCTGAGGTGCATTGTGGACCTCCAGCTCCCTGGGTCTCTTTTATCCTCTTCTGTATCCTGAGCACTGAGTCCAGCCACATAAGGGCCATTCACTGACTCTGGGCAAAATAAGAGTCATGCTTTCATCAAAGCACCTCATGAGCAAATGGGTATTTGCCCCTTTTCAGATGAGATCTGAGAGGTTAAGTAGTTTACCTACAGCCACAGACTTAAAAATAGAAAAGCCAGCGTCTGAATTCAGGCAAATGGGCTCCATTGTTCTAACCACTTCTCCGCACAATATCACAATCAAATCATAATGGTGATGCGAAGGAAGGTGATGTGAGATGACATTTGAGATGACATCCCACACCCCGTTCCAAGCTCTTTTTGTGTCTTAACTCACAACAACCCTATAAAGGTAAATACTATTATCACTCCCTATTAACAAGAGAGGGAATAGAGAGGCAAAGCTAGTCCTGATGGTAGGTTTCTTCTTTCTAAAGTATAAATTTCTTTATATTACTTTTCTCTGGGTACTGTTTATGCACCCAATTTAATTCACTAACCAGTGATCGCTTGCAAGGTGTGTAACTGCCCAGTGTTGTGCTTCCAGAAATAGAGGCAAGAGATTGAAGTTTGTGCCTTCAAGATGCTTAAAACTAAGTTGGAAAAATGGGCTGGTTTTGATGAAACAGAAAATAGAGGCTAATATACAGTGAAGTGCTAAGTTACAATGCACAAAATAATCATCATACACATTCAGAGAGATTATGGGAATAAAATAGACAAGAATTTTCATTGGGAGGTGCTATCTCTTGCTAGACTGAGACTTTAACAGCTACTCTGTGCAATTGTCATGGACCTATTGAGTCTAGCATCTTTGTAATGCAGTTTCCTTTAAGGCTGTCACAGTAATCAGGATTATAAAGGATGGTGACCAGTTGTCCCATTTGTGTCTATTTTGTTGGCTTCTTGTTCCCAGTGCTGACAACAGCATGTAGACAGTTGCTTCATAAACATTTGTGATCATAAGTAGGAGAGGAATAATGTGGTAAAAGGAGGACAGATATGTTTGGCCAGATATTGGGTTGGATGGGAAGTCAGGTTGTCAGGGATATCACCCCCCCCAAAAGGAAGTTGGAAGACACCAGGTTGGGCAGGAGCCAGGTTCTCCAGATAGGTCATAGGTTCAGAAGAATGGGAGCAGAGCCTTTGTTACTTACAATGCAAACCCTCCTACTCCGTACACTGGGGTATGGTGTTGTCTTGGTATCTGTGTTCTCTATCCTTACCCTAGAGAAAAAATCTCTTAGGTACTTGGTGATTTTGAAAGTTGAGAACCGGGGTCTCTTGTCATCAATTTCATTCTCCTTGGTTTTTCTTCCACTTAAAAAACCTTTGGATGCCAAGCTCAAGTCTTGGTTACACCCATGTTTCCTTCAAAAGAAACTGTACTAGTAATTGAAAACAGAAATGGCTGTTGGTTCATTTATTGGTTCATTTATTCTGCTTCACAGATGCAGGTAAGATTCCTGTTTGTGCTCCACCTTGGCTGTCTCTTTTCTAAACCTAGGAGAAAATCTGGATATAATTCACTGCTTTGTTGATTAAATTCCTTCTAGTCATTATACAAAATTGTGGGCTTTCATCAAAACAGGATTGTCTGATAATACCCTTTGACTCAGTAATTCCATTCTTGGGAATTTATTCTTATAAATGATCTATGAGTAGAATGTTATGGGAACAAAGACAATTATTGCTGCATTAGTTTAAATAATGATAAAACTGAAAATAGCCTACATGTCTAGTAATTAAATAAACAAAGGATGGCAAATCTCAGTTCTGCAGTCTTAAAATTATAATTATAAAGACTATGTGGGAAATGTTCACAATAAGTGGGGGAAAACACCATGTTACATTAAATTTAGGCCATGACTATAGCTATGTTGAAGTAATATATGTATATGGATGAGAACTAGGAAGAAATTTTTAAAATGAAGATAATGTGATTTCTTGGGAAGTCAAGATTATGGGTAAAACTCTATTTCAATGTCAGCTAAAGTTGTTAGAACTTTGTGCAACTCAAGGGGATTGGAAACAGGATGATCTGGCTACATGACAGAGTTTCTACCCATCTGAAACTGAAAGAGTCACAGTGTACTGGGTGAGATGTGAGCATCCAATATCCAGCCATGCATATTCAGTGCTTAATGTGCACAAGTACACAGACCTCTCTCAAGGGCAAAAGCCATGCATGGCCTCCTTCTGGCATTCCCCAGAATGCCTAGGATAAATCTCTGTCTCCATGATTTGCTCTAATTCTGGGATTGGCGGGCTTACCAATAATTTAGATGATCTCAACCTTATTTTTTATAGATATTAACATCATGTACCCTTGAGAATCCCAGTAATAGTATCAGCTTCAGAGTTCTTCATCACCAGAGAATTTTCCTTCTTTTAAATTTGTCCCCACTTAACTCCCAGCATGGCTTCACAACTTACTAGAAGTATGATTTGCATCAAGTTACATAACTTTGCCAAGCCTCAGCCTCCTAATATATAAAATGGATATAGAAATAATTCCTGCTGCATTTGAGGCTATAGGATGTAAATAAAATAAGACATGAAAAATAATATTTCCCATACTAGCTTAATAGGAAGCACTCAATAAATGGGGGAAACTACTAGTAGTGTGTTACTTCAAAGGTCTCGATTTTTCTAAATATCAAAGAGAAGCTTGTGTTTAATGGAACAGTTTCTAATTTCATTTGCTTATACCTTTGAGTCTTATTATAATGCCTTATCTCTGATGAGCTAATTGGTATCCTCTAGGTTTGAGTCTTCTCAAAGCTCTTGCTTATGCAGGGGTACTGTCTGCTCTACTGTGTTTAAATCATGCTGGGGAGCTTAACTATGCTTCAAGCCAGCTGGCATGGTTTGCACTGTAACTCTGACATTTAGAGAAATGCAGACGTTCAGGCCAGATAGAAAGCTAAGAGAAGGAGACCCTGACGGTGATGCCACATTTGACTAACCCAGATGGGGGAGTTGAGGAAGCTGGGAAGCCATGAGCCATTGTCAGAGACAAGAGAGGCATTTGGTTTGAAAAGAGAATATTAGGATATCAACAACCTGGAAAGAGAAGTACAGGGTGATTTGTGGCCTGTTGAGTACCAGGAAAAAAAGATGTGGCAAAAGAAGGCACAGATGTTCAGAAAATGCAAGGAATTTATGATGTTTCATATTCCAACTGAGAGAAATGCCTGCCAACACAAATCTCTGTGGACTGTGGGAGTGCTGGTTCAGTGAGAAGATAGGAGGAGGCTAGGACTTCACCAGTGACCTTTACCAGATTATCTTCTTGAACCAGAATAAAGAAGGATGAGGACAAGAAGGAGAAGTTTCTTGAGAAGAAAAATAAATTAGCAAGTCTTTAGAAGTAGATTAAAATGTTCTTGAACCAACAACTCCCCTTTTCCTAAAATTCTCCTCTTTGAGTCATCTTTAATGGCTAAACTCAGAGTTCAGGAAGGAAGATCTGTGTAGTTTTCTCCACACTCTTTTATCCTACTACTCACAATCCACAGCTCCACTCCTCTCTTCCTATCCCTACTGTGTGGTAGCTGCTGCAAAATCTAGAGAGTCATTTCTTTCATCAACCTAAGGGTCTTTTTTTTTTTCCTAAGGGTCTTTGATAAAGTTTTACAAACAAATATGCATCTAGCTGACTTAGTGGATATTAGGGAAGCCATACCCATCAAGAGATCAATGGATTTGATATTCTCCTTTCTCCCACGGATAAGCTTCATGTGGGATTACAAGGAAGCAGGTATTGGCCAGAAGGATGGGATGAGAGAATGGAGGCTGCCCTGCTAAAAAACTGTGTCAGAAAAGAGCATTTAGCCCCTGAACTTAGGCCCTCACTCTTGCTACAGCTGGGCAGAACTAATTACACCTAAGTGTTAGCATAAGCAATGCCTTCACACAGCTTTCTCAGACCCAGAGCTGAGCCAAAGAGAGCAGAAAGAAGGCAAGTGTCAGGGGAAATAACACGGCCCACAGCAGTCATCCTGGCCCAATGTCACTGCACCAAAGGAGCCTCCCCAGCTGTGCGTCCCATTAGGCCTCATATTGCTTGTTCTCAATGAGGCCAACTAATTCTGCAACTGTGGATAGGTTCTGTGATAAATTGGAAAATGACTTCTGGGGCAACAGTCTCTAGTTCTCAGAAAGGAAATTCACAGAAGTAAATGACTGGCCAGAAATCCAGGAGTCTATTGCCTCAGAGTGGGTCCCAGAACAGAGTGATGTAGCCATTTTCAGTATGTCTGTGTGCGTAAGAAAAAAAATAAAAATAAAAAAGACTGTGATTTCTCCAGCCAGTATCACAAATTGAATTTTTTTTTTTTTTTTTTTTTTTTTTGCCGGATTTAGTAAAATAAATAAGAGAATCAGACAGTTTTCTTGATAGATAATTATATTTGCTCAAAAGCATTAATAAGGGTTGGGAATGTAGGCGTGATGTTGGTCCCAGATAAAATAAAGATGAGAACATGCTTTAGCTTGGACACAAGCTACAACTTAATCACACCTCTCTGTCTTGCCCTTTCTCCTTATTCATAGCTTACTTCTTCAATTAAAAAATAATAATAATCTTCAGGAGGTAAGACATTAGGAGGGGTTAAAAGCTAGCAGGCTCAATGATTACCAGAAGATTACCAGGAAACCACTTTAGTTGACCTTGAGTTCACTGTAATATCCGAAGATAGATGAAATTCTAAAATACTGTAATTGGAGGAAAACACTTAAAGCCTCTTGGTCATGTTTAACCATTCAGATTTTAAGAGGAAAGGGGAGAAAAATTATAGCAGCAAAATTTCACAGAAAGGAAAAGAAAAAAGAATGGAATGGTCTGATGAGTTGAAATTTTATCTGAAATTTCCCAAAATAATATAACCACACTCAAAATGAACCATTCAGCCTCAGTCTGCATACTTGCTTGTTGTTTTGATGAACACTACTATGACTTGCTTGAGCAGTCTGCACAGGTTTTAAAATTTTACTAATCTTAGCTATAGTTTGTTTTATTTAAGAAAGGAGTGGCATTGGATGAACCGTTTTCATAATCTTCACCTTCTGATTCTGTGTTCTGGGCAAGCATTGGCTTCCAAGACATAGATGATGGTCTGTCTGGAAGCTCATTCACATTGTCAGAAATGAGATAAAAGTAATTGTAGCTAGAAATTTCCAGGGAAACTGTGCATCTGTCCATGTGAAAGGAAAAAAAATCACACAGAGGATTCATACAACATTGACAGACACTAAGGAAATTAGCAAAGCAGACCAGTAGCACATGCTGAACACCAGAAGTTAAGCCTCGTGGTTGACAGTGTTAACAACCCTTCTCAGGCAGAGAGAGTCACTTGCTTACCTTTTGAAGATACAGTTTTGTGAAAGGTAATAGCAAAAAAAAAAGGCCATACCCAGTGATTTCTAGAAAGACTTCTCATATTGATTCTTATTTCCAAGTGTCCACAGAAGTGAGGACCATCCCCGTTCCTTGGGGACTCTGATTTTCAAAATGTAGTTTGACTTTGTCTAATGTTTCAACAGCTCCAGTAAATGGCTTTTACCTTGAAGCCTCTCTCTTGTCCTCCCTTGGATTCCCACTCGTATCCTGCCTTGTGCTGGCTTCTGCAATCTCCATAGATGGTCTTGTCTCCTTCTCTTACTTGAGCCCAACTCACAGTTGGAGATTTTCCTCATTTCCCTTCATCACTAATTTCTGTTTTCCTTAAATTCAGCCTACAAATCTTGTTTATATCTAGAATTAAGCCCGACAAAGAGGAAACTGCTGGTTCTCACACCAAACTTCACTTTGCTACCCTATTCCCCGTTATCAAGGAGAAGCACTGATATGCCATATATATACATTATAGACTAGACAGTGAGTAGCATCACCACCCAGATAATATTTACAATCACATGTTTAGAAGGGGTGCTTGATATTATCCAGTACTTTGGTTGTCTACATGAGAAAACTAAGTCTCAGGAGTCCACAGAGGAGCTGGGGCTGGAATCCAGTGTTGTTTTCAACATACCATATTGCCTGCTTTTTATTCCCTGGCTGCATATGGCACTGTGCTAGGTGCTATAGAAACACTCCCCAGGACCTCTCAATCCAAGAACAACACTGTTGACACACCAGCATAAAAGGGATATCACACACAACCCAACTGGCACTGAAGTGTACACCATGCAGTTATTTATATCAATCATGTAACACCAAACCATCTTCTCCCGCCCGCCCTCCCTCCTTCCCTGCTGCCTTTGCTGCAGTAATGCCAAGGGCTGTCTCTGCTGCTGTGGGGGCTCTCTTCCAGAGTTTACTTCCTGATGCATGCCCGGTGGCTCTCTTTCCTGGGCCTCCACCTCCCAACACTCCCCCTCCAGACATGCCAGCCTTCCCTGGCAGCCACCACCCCTTCACCTGCCATTCTGACTGTGTCATTCCCACCCCTGGGACAATGTCCAGATGTGCCCCAGGCAGTGCAAACAGAGGCTCACATGAGGAGACTGACAGGGAGTGAGGCCCCTGAAAATGCAGGGCAGGTGCCAAGTTGCAAAGAAAAGAGAAATGATAGACTTTGGAGTGAAACTAAAAATAAAGAGAATGTGTTTTAATACCCTTTTGGCTGACTCATTTTTCTGTGGCACCAAAAAGAGGGGCGTTACTCTTTATTCACTAATGCCTTGTGTTTTGCCTACGAGGCCTCTCTTCCCACATCTGAAAGAGTGAACTAACAATAACAGAGTAAGTATGGGAGATAATGCTGGTGGCATGGCTACAATCTCCAGGTTGGAGCCAGACTCAGCTTTCAATTTTTGTCACAGTCTTTCTCAAAAAAAAAAAAAAAAAGATAACCCACAACCATATGTGTGATTCCTCAACATCTCTTCTTATTCTTTCTCTTATTGTCTATTTTCACTTCATTCAGGCATGGGTCCAAATGGAGTAGTGATTAAGTGGGCCTGATAACATCGTATACTTGGTGACTGCTTATTCCCAAAGCATGGCTGACAGGAGAGGGAGCCCTCATTTTCATTTGTTATAGCGAGGGAACTAAACTAATTTCTTGCCTCCCATAAACTCTGCAATGACACAAGTCTTTTTGCCCTAAAGTTTCTCAGTGAGTAAAAAGAACATCAATGGTTGGCAATAGCAGGGGAGGGGAGGAAAGAGGAAAAGAAGTGAAAAGGGATGAGGCCTAAAGAGGAAAGAAACACACACACTAGTTGAAAGTGATTGAAAACCACTTCTGAGCATGTATTTCACCACTCTCATTCTATGCTATGCAGCATTGTTTTGAAACATGATGAATATTAACCCTGAAAAGCCAATGATTTCTTTTTTTTTTGAGACAGTCTGTGTGTGTGTGTGTGTGTGTGTGTGTGTGTGTGTGTGTGCGCGCGTGTGACCTGGGTACAGAGCAGTAGCATCATCATAGCTCACAGCAACCTCAAACTCTTGGGCTCAGATGATTCTCCTGCCTCAGTCTCCCAGGTAGATACGACTATAGGCTTGCACCACTATCCAGCTAATTTTTTTTTTTTTTCTCTAGTTCAGGCCGATCTCAAACTCCTGAGCTCAAATGATCTTCCCACCTTGGTCTCCCAGGGTGCTAGAATTACAGTTATAAGCCACCACACTCAGCGTGAAGAGACAATGATTTTAATTGTAGATTATTTGGGATAAATCACAGGCGACAAGGTGTTTTTGAGATAAGCCCATATGACTTGCCTTATTGTCTTGATTGGAAGATCCATTCTCATAGAATGTCTACTCTAGATTAAAACTATACAATATATGGTTTTTACAACAGTCTATACAACATAAAGTTTGGATATCCTTTCAAGGGAACAGTTATTCATTTATTTTAATAAAGAACAGTCCTCCTCTACCTAGAAAGGCCATCTCGTTAACCAAATTTTCTAAAAGATGCATTTTTAAGATTAAAGGAGCAAAAGAATACCTGCCCAGCTTACTATGTTAACCAACTCAACTCTATAATAGTAATGATGATAATAACCAACATTTACACAGTTTACCACATATCAGATATTATATAAAATACTTTACATGCATTCTCATTTAATCTTCATACCAATCTTGGTAGATACTCTTACTATATCCATTTATTTTGTTGCATAAAAGGATCTGAGTGTAAGAAGATTTGGTACCTTGCCAAGTCGTAGGTCAACAGTGAATAAGTGGTAGAATCCAGACCTGTCTGACTCCCAGACCTGCGCTTTTTATCCACTCCATGTATCGCCTCTCTTACTAGCATAATAGATGTCACAGGCAGATCATACTCAAATCTTGTAATATGTTCTAAATAATAAAAACTATGTAACTAGGAAATGGTAGCTAACTTATATAGCAGGCCCCACTGAAATAATTCAAATATAAAACTGACCCCTTGGCATTTGATTATCTTTCACCTTAGACGTTGATAAACCAAACTATTCTCTTAGGACAAGTTCTGTCCAGCAAAGCATTTCTGTGGCCAAAGTATAATTTTTTTGGCTACATCTATCTCTTCCAAGCCCTGGAATCAGACCTAAGCTAGTAAATTGTGCTGTTCTGGCAAGATGCTCATCCTCTAGGGCATTGTATCAGGCTAAAGTAATACATCACGTGCTTCCCACTCTGTCGGCCCATTTCTCCAAAGAGTCCTAAAACACTAATGTTTCTCCTTTGACTTTCTAGTTGTTATCGCCCCTCGGCCTTGCACTTTAGCTCCCTGGCCTTGGAAAGCAAGGCGGGCTGAAGAGCACTCTTTTCACACCTGCTTTTGAGTTGGGCTTCCAAAAGAGAGGAGGCTCTCAGGAAAGGAGCAGCTTCATAGAATTCTGCTTCAATCCTCTTAGACACAGACATATACAAACATGGACTTGATTGGGTAACGGGAAGACTTTGGTCTTTTGGGTTATGGAAATTTGGTAGCCAAGAAAGAGTTGCTGTGTGGTTAGGATGGGGGCAGGTATTTACAGAGCCATGATTCCTAGAAAAGATGACCTCGTTCAATTGAAAGGCAGTGGGACCAGCAAACACTGGCAATTAAAAATTAACACAGGCCAAAAGTGAAATCAATGCCTAAATTTGATAGGTTTTCAAGAAAAGTTTATGACATGCAGTTCATAGAAAAAGAGAACATTTTCTCAGTGTTCACTTTTATAAATGCCAAAAGTCAATCTTATTTGGAAATATCCTTCCACAGAAAATCAGAAATGTACAGGGTCCACTAGCAAAGTATAAGGTAGGCAATATGTATATTGTAGAAAAACTGTCAAAAACAATCTTAATTTCAAAATGTTTGACATCAGCTTTGATGCTAATAATAATTCCCTTAATTCTTCAATATGCGTTTGAGTTTGTGTGTGTATGCACTTAATGTCATTCCACAGGCATATAGTTATGGCCAGTTGACAGCAATAAAAGCTTTCTTCCATATAGTCTTAACTAAGCACATGAGTACATACAAGCCAATAATTTCTTCAATTCAAGTGTGATTTCTTTAGAATTTTTTTTTTGTTTGTTTTTGAGACAGAACCTCAAGCTGTCACCCTGGGTAGAGTGCTGTGGCATCACAGCTCATGGCAACCTCCAACTCCTGGGCTCAAGCGATTCTCCTACCTCCACCTCCCAAGTAGCTGGAATTACAGGTGCCCGCCACAAGGCCCCGCTATTTTTTGGTTGCAGCCATCATTGTTGTTTGGCAGGCCCAGGCTGGATTTGAACCCGCCAGCTCCAGTGTATGTGGCTGGCGCTTTAGCCGCTTGAGCCACAGGCGCTGAGCCTCTTTATAAAAATTTTAAAAGGTAAAATACTGACTCTCAAAATGACTTATTATAATGCAAATTCTATGAATTCAGGAATTAGCAATCATTCAATGTATTACATTTTGGTTTTGGATAATAATCTAACCACAATTTTCTTTATATTAGGAATTAATAAAAGGAATCCAGTTCTCCTTATAAAGCCAACAGCTGTATAGGAAAGATCAGAAAGTTATCTTTGTCCATGAATGAAAATAGCAATTAAAATGCTTGAAGACTACTTTAAGATTACTCACATCTTACCCAACTTTCCTACTAGTATCCCACACAAAATTATGACAACTAGATGAATTTATATTAGATAAGATGTCTAACAGAGCAATATTGCCCTAACAAGCAAACCCTTAACAGGTTATTCCAAATTTTCAATGTCCCTAGAGGTCTAAAATAAATAATTGCTACAAAAACTAATTTTCTGGCTTCTTTAGATAAGTGACAGAATAATAAGAAATTAAGATATTTGGCTATATAATCAATCTTAAGTTGATCAAAGTTAAGTACAAATTAATTTCTTGTTTGCTAATGATCCCATATGTGTTTTGTATTGAGCACATAATTGAATATTTTCTAGAAGTAACCCTTAAAAACTTGAATTAGCTTACTTTTTTTCTTACTTTTGAAAAAAACTGATTCACTTCAAAACTTCTTAGTGTTAGCAAATTTCTAGGGAATAGTTATCTTCCTTGGAACCCAAAAAGTAACATGTATCAATGTATGTCTTCAGAACTAGATTTATTTGCATTTTTTATAATTTAAATACCAATTCTGCAAACCAGTGTCTTCCCTTTACAATAATAGAGTTAACATATTAAAGTGTAGCCTTTAACTATGTTATTCTCAGTAAGCAAGAAGGAAATTTTCAAAGGAAATTAAAGTCAAGTAGTCAAATATAGTATTTCAGCTGGATATCCAGAAACCCATAAGAAACTTAAGCATACATGCTATACCAGGAGAGCTAGTCCCATTTTTATCAGTGATGAATGACCAGAGTTCTTTGTTCTAGAAGTGATGATCCCAGTTAAATCTCAGCATTACCCGTTTCCCTTCAGAGAGGTAGGGGAATAAGTTGTTTGCATCCATGACAAAATGTGAGACTCCAGCTAATTGGTGTGGTTTTGATGATGTGACAATTCTGCCCACAACCCTTATAACTAGCAGGTTTGCCCTGAAGATTATTGAATTACTCCACTGACCATGCATTATTTAAAAGGAAGTGCTATTATTATAGAAGCCAACTGTTTAGCCGTTGGAATTCTGTTGGCCAATTTTCAAGATACAGCAGTGCATTGTGACTAAACATAGTGTCTACTCAGAGGGGAGTCGAAGTCTAGGTTTGGTGGTGGCCAACTTGTCTGGTAAGCAAGACAAGTTTTCTGTCCACATTCTATGAAACCTCTCAAACAAAACTATGGACAAAATAAATACATAAATATATCAATTTTCAAGGTCAAGACTTTGTCCGTAAGAAAAAATTCTGTGGAATGTTACACATTCCTTTTCACTCTAACAGTTGAGTGAATACACAGACATTTTATAATGCCAATCAACAACTTTGGGACTGTACGTCCTTGTAGAAGGGACTATCCTACATACCTGTTCTTTTCTGTGGCATTGAGTAAGGGCAATATAAAACGTTTTGAGCAACTGGGAAACTCAAAAGATTATGTAGAAAACAATTTTTCACCTTTTAAATTAGATAATATTTTAAACCCTTTCTAGAAGACAATATAAGTGGCTTCCAACCATACTGAATATTTGGCTCAAATGAATTTGCTCCTTCATCTCTTCACCTGTCGTGGAATCTTTGGAACGGAAAAGACCACAGCAGTCATCCACCATGTTCAATACTGGAATCTGTTCCAAGGATCTCTGACAGGTGTTCATACAGGTTTTACTTCCTGCAATGGAGAGTACATTACTTTTCAAAGAAGCCTTAAATCTTTTAAGTTCAAAATGTTTGAAATATGTTCTTATGGTAAGCCAATATTTGTTTTCTATTCTCCTACCAATTCTGATTCTGCCCACTGAAGCAGAATCACTTGGTTCCTGAGGAAGAGTTTCCAAAGGCAAGGCTGGAACAATTTGCTCCATCTCATTTAAAAAGTAGTCAAGATGACAATAATTGATTTTTTTTCTCAAATAAGAAAGTCTCAAATACTGGAGAAAATGGTTTAATTGCCTTTCTAATCAATCACATTATAGGCTTCTAGTTTTAGAACTTTAATAAAAATAGCAAGTACTTTTGCTTTGGTTCTGGAAAAACAATGTACAGTATTTGAAGATACAGGAGAAAACTTTGCCCCTCAACTATAGTCTCTCAATTGTTGAAAAATGATGGCTGTTAATATCTTTATGTAGAACTAGAAATCAAGCCTTATAGGACACTATACTAAGAATGAACTAAACTTTAAAAGGCAACAGGTAAACATTTCTTATATTCGAATATTCCCAGTTAACTATAAGGATTCCATTTGTAAACAAAGGAAAGTATCTCTCTAGGATTGTGGGAGCCAGAGATAACTGGTAGTTATGTTTAAAGCAAAATCTAAGTCTGTGTACAACACTTTCAAAGAAACAGATAGAGGCTTAAGATAAACTTTTGTAAGGAACATTACAGAAAAGTCCTAAAATTCTCTGTTCTTATATCCATCAATCTAGAGGTTAAAAAGTATAGCTATTTTATTGGCTGAGCCATATTTTACTCTGAGCTCATCTAAGAGAGATGAGAAACCAGATACCTGGTGTGTGCTGTTATTTTTTCTGTGATAATGATTACTTTCTATTTTATAATTTTTATTTTTTATTTTTTGAGCCAGAGCCTCAAGCTGTCACCCTGGGTAGAGTGCCATGGCATCACAGCTCACAGCAACCTCCAACTCCTGGGCTTAAGTGATTCTCTTGCCTCAGCCTCCCAAGTAGCTGGGACTACAGGCGCCTGCCACAACGCCCAGCTATTTTTTTGGTTGTAGCCGTCATTGTTGTTTGGCAGGCCCAGGCTGGATTCAAACCCGCGAGCTCT